>JAJMEQ010000081.1:0-53681 GCA_030574255.1 Groenewaldozyma tartarivorans | reverse complement strand
ACAAGCTAACAACTCGAGAATGTTCCAACAGGGACCAATGTATAACGTAGTATTATTAATGAATTATTTATTTATTACTCTTTCTCTTTCCCCGTAGTCTATCATGTAGTAGCCAAACCTTCTATAGTATTTGTTGATATTCTTGAAAGCGCACTCGTTGTTTCCAGATTAGTTATCACTAGATATTGAGATCCTATCACTCTCTGACCCATTTATAATCCATTTAGCCGTTCCTTGTAGAATAACTCGCAGTTAATGTAAGGTGATACAGAATATTACCAGGTCTAAGCAGTTGTCATTAACTTCATGAGCATGAAATGCGCAGATAACCAGTACAGTGCCTGGATGGAATCACAGCTACTGCACCAAGCTCACTACCCTTTGCATGGCCAAATGATCAGCAACTATTTCGAACTCCCTGTTTGTGGGATACTAATGAAATCCAATGGTAGCAATAGTTCGGAGCAAAAAAACGAAACTTATCTGAAGAGTTTCCATTATGGTGAATAGCTGATGCTGTATACTCGAGGTTTGGCTTGCGAGTATAATATCTGGCCATTCCCAACAACGAATATTAATATCTACAATATCCAGAGCTGACTAGCATTTGCAAAAAATTAGATAATTTCGCATTTGTGAGGCCTATGCCAGTGAAAGCCTTAGCCTTTCAAGAAGACAAAACCAATTATCCAGGCTTACGCCCATAGTAGTAGATATTGGGTTTATTTTTTGCAGTCAGGAAAATGGTTCAGTACAATAGTGATTAATCAGCAATATTGCAATTGCTGAATCAGCAACCGTGCGCATACGTACGTATACCCAATGCGTGCAAGTAGCTTGAAATGTTGCCGTTATAACTACAAACTAACGTTATCTAACGGTTAACGCCAGCGCTAGCTGATTCGTGATTAATCTTATCATAGATCTCGATCGAGTTAACAATTGCAGTTAACGTTAACTAGCGGTTATAGCTGTATATACGGTATACCAAGTACTTTACTATATATAGGTAATATACGGGATATGAAAGTAGCATTTGCATTTGATATAGACGGGGTATTGCTTCGAGGCGGTAGTGCTCTTTCGGGAGCCAGTCGGGCATTGCGGAAACTGACCGACCAACGGGTTCCATGGATGTGTTTGACTAATGGTGGAGGTAAACATGAAGAAGACCGAGTAAGGGAATTAGAACGGGTACTTGATATTCCGATAGATGTCAACACCCAATTTCTTCAAAGTCACACACCATTCAAGGATTTGGTGAATAAGTATAGGCGGGTGCTCTGTGTCGGCGGTGATGGCAACAAAGTGAAGCAAATTGCTCTCAAATATGGATTTAAGGATGTAGTTATACCTGCTGATATTGTTTATCGTGAACCCACCATTTGGCCATTTACACGATGGACTGGGGACCAATTGCAAGAGATAGCTGACCCCAATGTTGACCTCGAAGGGAAGTTCGATGCAGCCTTGGTGTTTGCTGACCCAAGAGATCAAGGCACAGATACCCAAATAGTCCTTGATCTTCTGTTAAGTCAAGACGGGAAGTTAGGTACCAGACGACCTCCATCCAATGATAGCAGCATACCTTCAATTCCTGTACACTTCTCTAATAACGATCTGCTATGGGCGGCTAACTACAAATTACCCCGACTGGGCCAAGGTGCATTCAGATCAATTGTTGAAACATTGTACAAAGAATGTACATTACATGATTTACAATCTACAATTATTGGTAAACCCTCAACAATTACTTACCAGTATGCCGAGAAGTTATTAAACAAGCGTGCACAGCAGCTGGATACAACGTTCGATAGGGTATACATGGTGGGAGATAACTTGTATTCAGATATCCTTGGTGCAAATAGATACGGTTGGAAGTCATTACTAGTTCGCACAGGAGT
Organism: Groenewaldozyma tartarivorans; assembly: GCA_030574255.1. Lineage (NCBI taxonomy): Eukaryota > Fungi > Ascomycota > Dipodascomycetes > Dipodascales > Trichomonascaceae > Groenewaldozyma > Groenewaldozyma tartarivorans. Next base: position 51,777 of record JAJMEQ010000081.1, on the reverse strand, counting down.
CTATAATGATAACGACCCCCTTCCCTCGAAAGAATATACACCCACTGCAACGCTCGACAATGTATATGACGCAATAGAATACGGACTAAATCAGATAGACTAAATAAAAATATATAGATCTCCAAAGAAAATTTCAAAAAAATAGCAGGAAGAAAAAAAAAACAACCAAAAAAAACGCTATCGCTTCCCACCTGTTCCTCCAAATTAGGGTGTCTCCAACTCTTCTTTTTTCCCCCCTATTCTTGACGGAGATATGCAAAAGGAACGGACGGCAAATCATACCTTGTTAGCAACGGTCTGCTGCTGCTGTAGCTTGACGGCATTGCGCTCGTGTAACTGCTGCTTGCAGTTCTGTAGACCAACGCAGTCATGTTTCTCGAGTAGTCGGTGCTTCGAGCAGAAATGGCCTCCGCAGAACCCACAGTCGCCCACTCCACGCAGCGGAAGCGATATACAGTTCTTGGCCGAGCACCGCTTCTTGGTCTTCTTGCTCTTCGGACTGGCCGTGCCACTTGTGTTACCAGTAGTGCTTGCGTTATCAGTACTTGCACCGGTGCCGGAAGATGACGTCGATGGGCCAGTCTGGTCACCGCCTCGGTGGCAAACGACCAGCTCGGCCCCAGAGCCGATGGACTCGAGCGTATCTGTATCGTCCAGTATCCGGTCACCGAGCCTGAGACCTTGTTGGGGCTCGAGGCCGGCCTTCCGTTTTATCTCGGCCACGGTCGTCGAGATTGAGGCTTCTATCGTATGCAGGGCTAGGTCGTTAGCAACGGGAAAACAGCGGCTGGGAACAGCTCGCAAGTACTTACATTCGTCGGAGGCTCGAATAGTCAGTTTGAAGGGTTCCATGGTAAGCGTGGCGTGTCTGAGTCTTCGCACAAGTTGCAATTGTTGTTTGTGTTCGAACAGGAAGTGACTGAAATGGCGGTGATGATGAGATAATGGCTATTATTAGGAAAGAGCGATGATCATGGTATCGCAGTACGTACCTATCGCAGTACATATCGTTGTTGTTATTGCTGACTTTATAAAGGCTTCATAAAGGCATTTTAGGAAATTCGTTCCAGCGATCAGTCACGTGAAACCTATCCTGTCACGTGACTAGCTTGAAATATTACTTTTGACTTTGCTAGGACTAATAGGCTAATAGCTACCTGTCAGCAGCAGGCTGTTTACTACAGACTGTCTACAGTGGAAGGTCTGTAATACAGAAACAGAATTGACCATTTTTAATCAATATGCAAATTGACTATGCAAGTACTGAAACGAGTGGAATATTGGGCGGCATTTGAGTTTGGGGTCTTTATCGGCCACAGTATCATTATATGACGACCAATTGACATCAAAATTGTACCATTGGAAAGAGGATATTGCGATACATACACTGAAACTATTTCTAGCCTTCTTGGACTGACAATTGTGTGGTTACACTCGTTGATACTATACATAAGTCATTTGATAAATGTGGAGAAATAACCTCAAAGGCTCAGATCTTAACGTTAAGCGTGCGGTAATATTAATATTTATAAATAACTACAATATTTAGAAACAAAACCAATTACCTCGAGTGACAGTTTCCCCGTTACAGGAGTGCTTCTCATCACAAATCTGTAACGAGATGCTCGACTTGGAAAAAGCTGGTGGGGGTGGGCCCGTGGTTGTACGCGAACTAGATGAAAATGGAGTATTATCAACCACGTTTGAAATTGGTACCGATAGTCCTACAGGTCTAAGCTCAAGAAATCATTATCAAGGAGGTAAATTACACGTATTGCAACAGTTAGTGAACATTTTCCTTCCTACTGGATATCCTAATTCCGTTTCAGCTGATTATATTGATTACCAGATATATGATTCAGTACAAGCATTTTCTAGTTCTATTGCTAATTTGTTTTGTAATCGAGCTGTTTTAGCAGCTGTTGGAGTGGGTGATGAGTCTGCTACATCTACTTCTGCACTGTTTATGAAAATTATTCAAGATACTGTCGGTAGAATGGGCACAATTGTATTTGCTTGGAAATATGGTAGTACTCTTGAACCCGAATGTAAAAAATATCGATTTATTGCTGATTTAGTAAATGATTCAGCAATGATATTTGATTGTTTATCACCTTTATTCCCCATGTCAAGACAAATTAGGCTATCGTTATTATGTATATCAGGGTTTCTTAGAGCTATCTGTGGCGTTATGGCTGGGGGTTCAAGAGCAGCATTGACCCAACATTTTACTGACCCTACCAAAGGAAGTATTGCAGATGTAAATGCAAAAGATCAGGCCCAGGAAACTGTTATCACGCTGTTAGGAATGCTTACTGGGTCCTTTGTTGTTGGTTTGGTACCAGGAGAAGGGATGGCCATGTGGGTAGCTATGTTTATATTATTAACTATTCATTTAACGACCAACTATCAAGCGGTTGTTCATGTGGTTATACGCCATTTGAATAGACAAAGGACCAATATCGTGTTCAGCGACATTATTGACACGCTGGATACCCATAATGAACTATGGAATTCTCAAGATCTTGTAACTGATTCGTTATTGCCGCTGGCGGCTTTAACTCCTAAGCAAACTTCACTACGAGAACGTATTCTTGAACCAGATGGAGTGTTACGGTATAAAAATGAGCGGGTATTGGGCCATGCTGAATACACGGGATTACAACAGGTAGTTGATAATAGTCCTGAAAAGGACTCGACGGCATTGTTAGAAATGGCCGGTTATGGGTATATCATATCTTATAAGCTAAATTCATCACAAAGAATTGATATCAAAATATGTTTGTTACAAAATGATGATAAACTTCAAAATAATGTACAAGTACAAGCTTGGGTACATGCATTATTATTAGCTAAAAGACTAACTAGAGATAGAATTGATAAAACAAGGCCAAGCCAAGAAATAATCAATCAAACAAGAAAACAAATTGATCATTTGTTTGTAACTCTTCAAATTGATAATATCCTGGCTCAAGCCGGATGGGAAGTTGATAAAAGTGAAATGTTCAGTTATCCACCTCCTAGAATTATCCTTCAGTAGCTCTTATAATTATTTGTAAAATACATCCTGATTTCCATTTTGTTAATTTATGAATACCATAATATATTAATGTGGGGTAACTGATGCGCGTGTACTTACCCTGAAGTAAATATTTAAAACGATCGATTCTAGGTAAATCTACGAAATTCTGAAGCTTCACATTTGATCAATGATCAACTTTGATAAATTTCATAACTATGGATCCGGAAGAAGTGGTGACCCAGTTTAAACGACGCGGGTTGTTCGATGAGCTGCGAAGAAAAATGTTTCAAGAGTTTATGGAAGGGGTAAGTCTGATATTAGGTGTGAGCCCTCTTTTGTAAATCAGCTAACTTTTGAAGGACGCCAAAACACGGCTAACGGAACTTATCAAAGAAGAAGTAGACAAACAAGTAAAAGCGAACCCTGAGTTGCTCGAACGGGACCATGGCAAGGCCGCTGCATTGATTGAAGGAATTCTTGACCGTCAAAATAGAACAAATCAAACACAACAACAACCCAATACCTCACTACAAACAAGCACTAATAATAATCAATCTCAAGCTGAGGAGAATTCCAGTGATGCTGAAAATGTATTTGCGGAAACTGCCGCTCATTTACGTAGTAAACACGGCGATATCCGGCGTCAAGTCGAATCGTTGTTTGGTGATCTTGCCCAAGATTTGTTATCAAGATCAAACGGCACTAATACTTAAACATGAGTAATCAGCATATTATCACCCAAACTATTTATTTTAATTTATCTTGGAGTGTTTTGAATTTCAACCATGCAATTGTACAAGGCCATTCTGGCGTCATTGGGGTCATGGTCTATCATCAATGACCAGTATCCATTGAGCCATAGACGATTTATCGATAGTCAGGAACTCCAAGATGCTATCACTGTTGAGAGCCTCGAACAAAAGACTGCTGATCTTTATGAAATTGCCGGGTTCAGTAATGAGTCTTATGGCCATCCAACGAGAGTCATTGGCTCGAGCGGACACGAGGAAACTCTCAAGTACATTTTGAGACGATTGCATGCACTCAATGACTACTATCATATCACTCTTCAGCCATTTGGTGCTAAAGCAGGTTTCGTTAAGGAATTTAGAGTCACTGTTGGCGATCAAGTGTTAGGCGATGATGAAGTTCAACCATTCAGTCTGACTCCTTCTACTCCTAATCATGATGCTGTAATTGGTGATATCAAGCTTGTCGATAATCTTGGATGTAATGTAAGTGATTATCAAAATGCCGTGGGTCAAATTGGGTTGGTTAAACGTGGTGTATGTCCCTTTGCTGAGAAATCATATGCCGCTAGTAAAGCTGGCGTTAAGGCTATTTTGATTTATGATCCTGAAAATGATGGACTTGTTGCTGGTACTTTAAGTGGAGACGAAGTTGATGTTGTTGCTACTTTAGCAATTTCAAAATCTTTAGCAGTTAAATATACTGATAAGATTGAATCCGGGGAAACTGTTGATGCTACTGTATATGTTGATAGTGTTTTGGGTACTATTGGAACTCATAATATTATTGCTGAAACAAGAGCCGGTGATAGAAACAATGTAGTAATGCTTGGTGCTCATTCTGATTCAGTAGCTGCTGGACCTGGTATCAATGATGATGGATCAGGTAGTATTTCATTATTAACAGTTGCAGAAGAATTAGCAAATTTTAATGTCAAAAATAAAGTAAGATTTGCTTGGTGGTCAGCTGAAGAGGAAGGCTTGCTTGGTTCAGATTATTATGTTGAACAATTGACTAATGATGAACGAAATAGAATCCGATTATTTATGGATTATGATATGATGGCTTCACCTAATTATGCTTATCAAGTGTATAATGCTAATGATATTGATAATCCAAAGGGATCTGAAGCATTAAAACAATTATATATTGATTATTATCTTGATCAAGGTCAAAATTATACTTTGATCCCCTTTGATGGTAGAAGTGATTATGATGCATTTATCAAAAATGGTATTCCAGGTGGAGGTATTGCCACTGGCGCAGAGGGTATCAAAACTGAAGAAGAAGTCGACCAATTTGGTGGAACAAAGGGTATTCAATATGATCCATGTTATCATGAATCTTGTGATGGTCCTAGTAATGTTGACTATGATGCTTGGTTATTAAACACCAAGTTGATTGCTCATTCAGTTGCTACATATGCCAAATCCTTTGAAGGATTCCCTGCAAAGGAACTTTCTAAGGATGTTCAAAGTACTAATTATAAGTACCATGGCTCAAAATTAATTTTGTAAACTAATGTAACAATAAATAGAAATAATATGTTAATATATTGTGCATACATGTTGCCGATCTCGATTTTTTTATAAATATATTATTATTGTTTACATTCATGGATCCATTTCGTACGGAGGATATTTTCAGCTCATTGAATGAAGTCGAACATGGACCAATTCCTAGACGTGTTCAACCGACTAGTATGTATCACGTTATGTTAAAATAACCTTTGTGGTCTAATTTTATAGTTTTGGATGGTCCATTGGGAGGATTGAGGCTTGGGGCGCAAAATCATAATCACATTGAAGAAGAAGATCCAGATGTATCTATGCATGATATAACGGAAGATGAAGAATCGCCTGTAAGATCCTCTAGGCCAAAGCAAGAGAGTAGTCCTCCGTCCACTCCAGAAACAATGGTTAAACCCAAAGCGGTGCCAGTACAGTTGAAACCATTACCGCGTAAGCCCAAATCACAACCATCTTCCAATGATCAACTATCGGTATCGCCTCCTGCACAATCTACTGAGTTGCAACGAGTTTATGAACCTAATTCATACGTGAATCATGTCGGATTGGCTTACACTATATACACTTATCTTCAATTATTTATTAATGTGGCCCTTTGGTCGATTGTTATTTATCTTGTTATATCATCATTGAAAACATTTTGGAATGATGTTGATAGTAGATTAGAAGATTACCATTCAGCATTACAAGCAGACATTTCACATTGTGCTCGACAATACTTGGAAAATGATTGTAGACCTGGGTTACGTCCACCAGCTTTAGAAGAGGAATGTTTAGCTTGGGAAAAATGTATGGATCGTAATCCATTAGGAACTGGAAGACTCAAGGCTAATGCTGAAGCGTTAGGTGAAGCATTACATGCATTTTTAGATGTATTTACTCTCAAATCATTGATTACAGGCACTTTACTCTTACTTGGATTATATTTATTTAATAATTTTGCATTTGATAGATTACGTCAACGAGAATTATCCCAATAAAAATACCAACTTATTTATGGGTACTCACCCTTTAATGGTCCAAAATATTCTCCTTCATCTAATTTAATCAATGCTTGATGCTTTTTACCACCATCATATCCCTTCAAAAATACATTATTACCCCACCAATCTAATGATACACTTCTGAAATGAAGAGTGAAAAATATTATAATTGCTGATAATGCAACTCCTGAATCTAAAGCGCATGATAAAAGGTAATTATATTTATCCCACCATCTTGGATATCGTTTGCGAATCAATTTATGTGAAATCGCACTCAAATAATATCCAGTAATGGTAAATGCCATTGAATAAGGTGAATAACTCATCATCCCACTTAATAATACTAATGGATGGATATGTTTAACAAATCTACCAAGTTTACCTGAATTTTGGTTACGAAATGTTAAAAATTTATCCAAAAGATAAAATGGTAATGGTACAAAACATCCGGCAAGAAAACAATATTTTAATCCTGGATATAATCCACCATTACCAAATGCACGTTTAGGGCCTAATACACCCCAAAATACACTGGCACTGAAATAAGTTGTTTCTCCAGGACATGTGAATTTTTCTCTTTGAAATGGTGTACATATATCATGATAATGATCCATTTGCCAATTAGCTACGCCCAATGTAACTAAACAACATAAAATTGTGGCAATTACTTGTGCTCTAAATACTGCTCTTGGTGGTAATCTTGAATAATGACCAAGCTTTAAATCAGATATAAAATTAAGTGCTTGAGCATTTGTATTATATCCAAATGCCTTAATAATCATTAATGCAGTACCATTTCCTGGTAAAGCATATCCAGCAATTAATTCAGTTAAAACGTTTAATCCAATACTTGTATTAGTGACTGCTTGCATGAGTCCAATGGGGATAAGAAAAACTATCCCAAACCCCAATGCCATAAATATTCCCCAAACTGGAGTTTCAGTAGGATAAACTTTGATACAAACAATTGCAAGAATAAGTGAACCTAATAACATTATCAAATACCACCAATCTGGAACTTCACTATATTGAGCCATTAATACTGAATGAGCATCATTTGATAAGGGATACTTTCGTTTAAATTTGGATTCATTTGATTTTTTCCACCATTCAGTTGTAACTATCCGTGAAATAGCATTCCAAGCCTGTTTTATACCTGAAATCAAAATTTTTCGATGATATAATAACGAATATACTATTGATGCTGGATAATAAGCAAAAAATGTACCATATACTACCAAACTAGCTGCTGAATAATATGGTGGAGAATAATCTTGGTATTTAGATTCATCAAATTTCCCATTGGTAAGAATTTGATTCACATCAAAATGTTTGGCTTCATTTGTGAATAATCTATTAGTATTAATTGGTAAATATGAAGTCCAACTGGTATTTGTCCAATATAATATTGGTATGAGAAAACATCCAGAAATCATTGTACCAATTATCATATTAGTATAACTGAAAAATGGGGTAACTAATGCTGAATTGGAATTAATAATATTCCAATCAAATGTTGGTAAAGGATTAATACCTAATGCATACATGGCAGTAATTGTATTAAGATTGAAATTATTTGGAGAAATCCATGTTAACCAATTAAAATTGGATAATGCTTCAAAAAGGTAATCAGGTAACCAAAAATATACAAATGAGACAATGAAAAATAAAATAAAGAATTTATATCTAGATAATGACCATCCATGGATCATTTCTGATTGTTCTTCTTTATTTAATAATGCTCTATTCAGTGCCATTATTGGCATATTACCTTGCCAAATACAATCTTGAGGATAAACAAGTACTCTTCTAACTAAACCTGCCAATCCAAATCCTAATAATTGTGAAGATAAAATCAAAGTTAATTGATAACCAAATGCACCTGCCCAACTATTTCCATAGAAAATTGGTAACTTCTGAACATATAATTGGGAATTAACATAAGGTAATCCCAAAGTTACATTGAACATTATAGTTGCCAACATTTGTTCTTTTGTATTCCATTCCTTTTGATGATCATTTAATTCAATTTTTTTACCATTTATTTTAAATTTAATTGTTGGAAGACATTTGGAAATAAGTTTCCCACAGGGATAAATCAATATTTGTAATAATGATGCACTAACCCCTATATTTGGTTGTCTAGTTGCAAAACATTGATTAATCCCCGTACCAATAGCTACCCATATCAATCCTAAAAAATAACTTCGCAATGTTTCTACAGGTATTTCTGGATCATCTGTTGGTGATGTTACTGATCTGACTTCAGGATAAGGTGAATGATAATGAATTAATACTGCACCAGCACGAGCAAGATATTCTGCCAAAATTGGATCCTTTGATTCATCTATTGAAACTTCACCAATACCGTTTAATAATCTTTCAACATCATCACGGGGGAAATTGGGATCTTCTTCATGATCATTTAATGCATTACTAAGTATTGCTTGTGCATGGCTTACAGACATTGTCAATAACTTATCGGCAAGAAAATCAATATCTGCTTGAGTATACCCCGCAGTTGTAGCTATAGTCATTATACTATCGACGGCCGCTTGCTGAGGCGAATCAGGGATAACTGAAGCTGTCCAATTGATTTTGTCCATTGGTAAAAGCACAATAGAAGATATCGCAACATGGTTTGGGAAGTGTTGTTTGGTTATAGATAAAAGTGAACATGGGGAACTGTGTAACTTTATGGTAAATTTCACAGTTTTATGGTTCACACCCCAAAAAAAAGGAATATAAAATTTCTATGTACATTATAATTACATATTCTCCCATTAGGATAAGAAACTTGATGGTGACATGTCTAGTCGGTCATTTCGTTTTCTAAATGATCCTGTAGATGCTCTAGTTTCAAAATCTGGTAATCGTTTTGAAGCAATTTCCCAATCAAGTGTATCAAATAAATTTCTTAAGAATTGTGATCGTCCATTTACCCCATAGTCAGGTAAATAGAGTTGTTGCCAAGTAGATAAACATATAATTGGTCTTAATCCTGTTTGAACTAATCCTGGACTACCACTTAACTTCATTCTAGAAATCGGGAACGATGAACTATCAGATGTTTGATCAATAGATGGGTTAGAGAACGGTACTTTCCAATTATAAGAATTTAATACATGTAAATTACCTGATCGTCTTGAATGTACTAACCATGTATAACCTTGACCAAACATTGCATCAGCACGATTAACAAATAATTCCCTAAAACTAAGCATTGACTCAAACGAATCCTTTAATGATGCCTCCAAATGAGCCAATGCCGTAGAACTAGGGTCAATACCCGCCACACTGTCATTACCATCATTAGAAGAATTCACTTTGGACAAAGGAGTATTGAGTACTCTTGTTGAAATATCAACTTTTCTCCAATCAGGATGAGATTCTGGTAAATCTTCATATGATGCTCTTGCATTAGGATTAACCGATTCACTTAATAACCCAGAAAAGAAAAATTCATTAGCATAGGCTTGTGATGCAAGATATTCAAGTTCAGGTAAAATCTTATCTCGACATGTAGCAGTAAGTAATTCAAAAAGTGTCAAATTAGGATAAGTTTCTGCTGCTTTTAAAATTAATTCACCAGTACTTGGAACCCGTTTTTCGCTCACATATGGTTCACCTTTAGAGTACCTGACATCTTCTTCGTAGTCTTCTCGTAATTGAATCAAATTCCTTTGTGCAGGTGTAAGTGAATTCGCCTTGGTTTGTAATGTATCAAGAATACGATTGATTCTATCAAGTAAATGTTGTTGGTATTTGAACCATGCAATATCAAGCCCCTTTGGCGACAGTAATCCTCGTATACCAGTGTTCTTGTCTAAGTGTGGCATATCAGGAAGGGTATGCAACCCTCGAACAAGTCGGGTTGTACTCCGAGTCGTCCTGGATATCATTTGTATAACTGAAAAATGAAATTGGTTGAAAGCCCAAAATGAAATTTCTGATCCAAGCGCGAGTAAGCCCTACTATAGCTAACTTTTAGTGATCGATCAAATCAAAAATGATTAAAATGGTATTTAATGAATGATAAACGGGGGATTATATAACAAATTTTGTCATTATGGGGCTGGAATAGCGTCAAATGATAGATATAAATAGAGACCTATGAAATGAAAGTAAATATAACTTGGTATTAGTGATATACGTTTATTTAACGAGATAAATAGAAAATAGTTGTTATATGAGCTAATGTTCTATAGCTGCACTGATACATATAGATAACACTGCCAGCAGATAGCCCTGATCACTACCTATCAAATGATACCAATATCAATAAGAGGGAGGTAAAATAGTGCTGGAATATTTCATATTTTATCAAAATTTTCTTGGGACATAAGGCCTGTACCTTGGTCCGATAGCCGATTCTGATTGGTCACCGATTAAGTTGGACAAAGTTGAAAGTTACAAACGTTGAATCGTTTCAGACAACCAAAGTCGTATAACTTTTTATGATACAGTATAGTGGAAGTATAGTCTGTTACAGCTGGTGGCATTGCAAATAGAAACTAATGGAATCACTTGCCTGTCATGATTTTCGGATCTTGTACTATTTCAAAAGGAAATAAATTATTATTAGGATTCTAGGAAAGCTATGCGAAATTCATAAATACATGTACAGTATCTCTTGATTGAAAGGACTGGAATAGCCGCCTTTGTGTACTGGATATGAAGCTTTAAGAATGCAAAAGTGCAATGTGACGTAAGATGAGGTAAGTTTGTATCGACTCTGTGATTACTTCATTGGCGTTTGAGAGAATTTGGTCCTTACATGCTGTTCGGTATTATATTTTCTATTGTATTATTAAAAACGCTCCCATTTTCTTGAACTTTCTTCTCAAGCTACTCTTACTCTATGTTTTAAACCATCCATGGTATTTGACACAATTGTACGCTCAAAACTCGCCAACTTCCACCTTAATCGTTCTCTCCAATCAGGTTCAGGTATGTTCAGTTTGCTTAGTTCATCATGAAGTCTTTTGACCCTTTCAAATGATGGCTTCCATTCAGTTTGTTCTCTTGGCTTGCGCTCAATTTGATGTGATTCCACGCATTTACTATTTTTAAGTTGCCAAACTTCAGGTTGAGGTGCAACAGGCCGCTGTACCGTCGCGCTTTGCTGTATGTTGTCAACATCTTCATTGAGCATTGAAGATTTACTGACCCTTACTGGCTGGAGACATGCAATATGCGAAACTGAGTATTGAGTATTAACATCAATCGCTGTCTCGAAGTTAGTGATGTCAAGGTACGTCTGCTGATTTTTTGTAACATATTCTTTGTATTTGCTACTGGTTGGTGGATGTTCTAAATTTTTAGACTCTCTAAATCGTTCAATGCAATGAACAATATTAGCTTGTTCTTTCTTTAATCTTTGTATAACAGAAGGAAGACACAACACATTGTCATCACTGAATGGTTGTTCTCTTAACTTAACAATGACAGGATGTTGCACAAGCTTATGCAACTTGCCATCATATGTTTCTTCTGGTTGTCTCTTTATATGAAGACAGCCTACCAGATGGTCCTTTTTCACTTTTGCTTCACCCTTTTCACTGGCCTTTCTTCGGTTTTTAAATGCTATATTGTGTTCAGTTGGTCGCCGTCTCTCAACACCCCAACAGAACCTTTCCTTATATCCGGGTAACTTTTCACCATCTTCAACAATTGGTTTCATACACGTTTCAGGATCATATTCGTATTGGTCGACAGTATTTGCAAACGAAAGTTTCTTGGTATGCTTGTAAGTGGGAGGATGATCTTTATTAAGCTGTCGTTTAGCAGAAGACTCATTTTCAGCGGCAGTACGGTATCTGGAGCTGCCATGTGCTGCAAAATCAGGCTCCATATGAATCGCATTCCTTGAATATTGGTTCATTGTAGTTGGCACCAGACTATTGATACACTGTTGCTTAATGGGCGGCAAGTACTGGTGGCACCAGCGGCATAGTAGCATGTGAGCTAATAAATATACAGCTGTAGAGTGAGAAACACACAATAAATATTTGTGAAAGTCTTTATTCTTGCAGAATGGGAATAATGAGGAAACTGTCCAATATCTCTGTACTAAAGCATACATTCAATGGGAAGCTGCATAACTGCATGAATTGTAGTCGAGTTATTTTGAGCTGGTAAAAGTGGCATTTTAGAAAGTGAACGGTGAAGCTGGCTCGAGGATCCTCCGATATAAGGTTCCACCCAAAATATTTCCGAGCACAAGTAGCCATGATTGAACTGATACAACGACATTTACTTGTACTTAGTAAGTGGCGCTATATATATTGATATGTGAGTCTTCAAGCATGCGCACGAGCAGTGGATATGACAGTACGATTCTATTTTTACGTTAATAATAGCAATTAGACGATTGTATGAGAATCTAAACTCATAAATAGCAGGTAAGATACTTTCTAGTGCTTAAACCTGTTCATTTGTCAGAATATCAGCTACTTTGAACTTGTCGTGTCGATGAATTTGCATGGAAGAGGAGGGTCCCATGTTACAGCTAATTAGTGTTCCGCAAATTATGCCCAATGGATGAAGAGCTATGAAATGCAGGAAATCGCCTATATTTAGTTGATCTTTTCATAGACTTACTACTGCCTACTTGCTCCACTCATACAATTGATGTCTTATCTTACGTATATACTTTTATATTGCAAAATTCCACAGAATATTAGAGCCTATCTTCTGAGATGCACTCCTACTTTACCACTCTACACAATTGGTGATGATAGATTTTATTCATATTAGGATATCACTGAGAAGTGTCAACATGGCAGGTGTTTAAGGACACAACGGAATGAGTATTAATGGTCAGCGCGCGTGTGTTATACGTCCACGGCCGGGTACCTGCACGCTAGATTGAGTTCATGCATGCAAAAGCTTGATCACCGCTGAGATCAGCCGCACTTACATCGATTTTTTACCAATTCAGGATACATAAAACTATCAAAAAGGGTAACAATTTACTAACAAACATCAAAGAATGGCATCAATATATAACATATACTTAACATATAATAAAAAATAATAATAATAAAACAGTTTTTAGGATCGACGACGCGACCCTACCTTAAGACTCTTTACTCTTCTAAGAAATCCATTACCAACAGCCGAAGAAGATCCAGCAGCACCTCCATTACCAAAAGCTGATGATCCATTACTATCAACAGGTCGAGCATCAACACTTCCCAAGGCCTTCTTTTCAGGTGACCAGGAATTTGGGGAGACTGGGTTAGAGCTAGTACGTACCACATAATTCTCAGCACTACCTGCAGAATCTTGTCTACCAGCAGAAGGTCGGATAGGTCTTGGAGGGCCCATATTCTTATCACCTCTCAATTTCTGTACAAGCGATTTCTTTCTACCGAGCCCTGAAGCTCCGCCCTCTTCTTGAGATTTCAAAATGGCCTCTTTCGAGGCTGGTGTGCCATCTAAAAAGGTCGATGAACCTAGACCTAATGATACATCTCCATGGACAGGATCAGCCTTAGCTTTAGCATCAATAGGTCGAGCAGAAGGTGCACGGGGTATACCATTATCAGGCGCGTTCGGCTTATAAAACCCACCAGCACCATTACCATTGTTGGCACTTGGTCTTCGACCAGCATTATAATCAAGATAAGCCTCATCAGCATTGCGACCCATAATCACATTTTCAGTATGAATGGAATCATTCACAGGATCACCACCTCTTAAACTATTATTGGCGCCATCTACAGGAAACGCTTGTACTGGCGCACGAGCAGAGTTCTTGTTACGATGAGGATTACAAGCATCGAAGGGACCATCATGATGGAAACTTCCTACACCAAGGTATCCACTAACATCCAACTTATCAATGACATCTACCGCCTGATTAGGTTTCTTGGATCGGTGTTTTCTAGAATGAGATTTATCAGAATGCTTCTCTGACTTGTCGCTGTGGTGGTGATGTCGCGAGGAGGACTTGTGTGCAGCCCTACTGCTGCTGCTATCTTCTTTCGAAGATCGGTGTCTAGGTTGAGGTTCCATTAATGAGGAATCAGAGTTGGACCGTCGTGGACGCGTCTCCACGGGGTAACTTGACTTGGGACGGGAAGATGAAGAAGTAGGTGGGTTCCTCAGTTGAGGCTGTGGCTTCTTTTGGGATACTTGTGGAACTGGTGCAGACCTTTGAGGTAACCCTGAAACAAATGCAGATTCGTCTGCCTCTTCGTAGCTATTTTGTCGTTCAAGCGAAGGTCGGTTGCTATTACTGCTGCTGCTACTTGTATCAAGCACTTCAAAGTCTTCAACGAATGGGTTGGTAGACTTGCGGTATGTTGAATTTCTTGCGCCTGCGGAATATTGTCTTCTAAAAAAAGGTACAGTTAGCACTGGGGGAACAATCTATCTTTATCGTCTGCATTTCGTGTGTGTGAGCGATCTTCTTGTAAAGGGGGCATTGCTCAGAGAAGCAAAGGAATGTATAACAATTCTCGATGGCTTAGTCATTACACCACTACGCACTGACTAAGCGTCACGTGCCGCAATTTTAACCCCCTATTGACAAGAAATAAAACCACACAAAACACAACACAGAAACACGCTTAAAGAGGAGAAATACTTACCTGGCAAAGGCCGCGGAATCACCTGGTCGTCTGGTTGTTGACGAGCTGCTGTTGACACGCCACACGTCCTGGTCGCTCAGACTGTACATGGGGTTCGTCATCAGCGAGTTCCTGGACCCTGCTGGAGGAGGAGGAGGCGGCGCTCTTTTGTTTGGAATGGCGCTGCTATAGTTACCACTGGCATCCAGATCTGTTTTCCAGTCGAATCCAACCAGGGGACCAGATGCTGGAGACAGGGACCCGGATTCGGAGGACGGCGACCGGAACGGGTTGTTTGACGAGAACGCGCGACGCTCCTCGGCGACTCGGATGGTGGACATGTTTGAATAAAAGAGTTGATTGAGAAGTTTGACCTAAACACTATCAGAGCCAGGCTTGGGCTGGAAAGGAAGAGGAAGAAGAAGTTCAAGGGGGTGGGACCCGCAAGAAACCTAATTAATGCCAGATCTTTTTTTTTTCTTTCCCGCGAGAGAAATGGTTGGTTCTTTTTCTGGTTTGCCTCGAATCCAATGCTTCCTGCGCTTCGTCCGGGCTGTTCCAAGTGAGAAGAAACTCAGTCGGGAGTGAATTCGTGTTAGGGTTATGGGCTCTTTTTCGCACTGGTATTAATAGTGTTTTGTGAAAATTACTAACACAAACAAATAACCAGCTGTGTATCGATGAAGTATTGAGGAAAAAAGAGATTTGAAATGTTGTAATTTTGGACCTAATTAAAAAGCTCCCGATCGATCTGGGTAAACTTTAAGGTTTTGCCCGTTTGGTACAAAACGTTAAACGTATTTATAGAAAAGGGAGGAACCAACCAACCACACAAAATTTCACTATAACCAGGTGTAAACTTAGTACTACGAGTACTGCCTTTTGACTCACTTTTGGATAGGTCTAGCAGTTGCTATGCAAGCACGGTGCTCAAAGCCATGGATGTCGGATTGCTACTACTGTTCTTATCTGTGGTGGCCGTTAGTGTCTGGTGCAACGCTGTGTTTTACCCGAGATTAGCCAATAATGCCAGCTCGGCCACTTTAACCGAATCAAATGGTACGCATTGGGTAAGTCTGGCAATTCTCTCGAGGCTGGCGTTCAATGTGGCCATAACCTCTGCGTTCATGATCTCGGAGCTGGCGCTGTGCGAGATTCTGGACTGGCTAAGCCCAAGTGCAAGATATTTTGCTTGGAGGTTATCCGTGGGATCTGCTTTGGTGATGGTTGTATTGATCATCCCAGGAATAGAAATTTCGTTTATAGTAGACGAGTTTCTGGTGAAGACAAGAAGGTCTTCTTATAGCAGGACGTGGGTATATAAGAATATACTGTTTTGGTCCATATTCGGGCTATATATTGCCTTATTTGTACGCTTAGGAGCATTCTTGCCCTTGGCAAAGCATAAAGATTCCTCTTCATGGCGGATAATGGCTGCTCAGGAATCTTTGGCAAGGGTGGCGTTTTGTGGAATAACGTGTATGGCCACTTTGACTGGAATATGTACGGTGAGTGCTCCTTATACTACGTTCATCTCAAAACCTCCTAAAGTGACTGAATCCGATTTATCTAGACTGAGACAGTCTCTAGAAAGCATAGAGAGCATGTTACGAGCCAAAACTTTACAGCTAGAAGCTTTGAGAACAAAAGTAGATACATCCCCGAATACTTCAGAGAGATCTCTTTGGAACAAGATCTTCAAGTCTTCTGATAGCTTGGGTTATGAAATCCAAAGCTTACAAATGGAAGTCTCAGCTTTAGAGACAATGAAGAATGATCTTGATAGAGACTACCAATCATTTCAATCTATTTATCGATACCAAATCAATTCAAATACCCCATGGGGGAAAGTTTATACCCGACTTTATTATTTATTTGCCATATATTGTGTATATCGGATGATTAATATTTTAATCTTTAGGAATCCAGTATTTAATTTGAGGTCATTATTATCAACATCTTCATCATCTTCATCATCAGATGCTTTGGTTATAACTTTAGCCCATTTAGCAGTCAAATGGTATCCAAATTCAGATATTAATGCCTGGACCCGACAAATTGGGTTTACCATTTCCGGTATTTTATTTATTACATCAATTTCAAGTGTGTTGACCACTTTCACAACTCTTTCCAAGGCGTTCCCTTGGTTGGCTGCCCCTCAGGGTAAGAAATCTTATAACTCTGGGAAACCCGTGGCACTAACACCATTAGTGATTGCCCAATTATCTACAACATATGTGATATCTACCTCATTGTTATTGAGAAGCAACTTGCCCAAGGAAATGTCATCTGCTATCACTACTGCATTAGGTGCACCATTAGATGTTAGATTGGTAGAAGCATGGCAAGATTGTATTCTATGTGCTACAAGTGCATTGACGCTTGTAATTCTTTGGTTAGTCTCCAAATATCGCCAGTCCCAGCTAGACAATTTCTATGACGAGGAAGCAATATTAGAAACAAAATACGAATAAATTAATATATAGATAGTTATATGCTAAAAATTAAGATGACAGGAATTCAGCAGCTTTTACCAGTCTAGTTATTTCAATCTTGCCAGTTTCATTATCAGCTGAACGGGGTACTTTTACAACTCCATTTTCAATAGGCCAACCTAGTGACTTGTAATCATGATATAATTCAGATAAAACCGATTCTGGAATTCGATCTACTTGAGATTGGATCCGCTGGAGTTTATCATTCCGTATTTTCTCAACAACCCGTTTGGCTAAAATATGCAATTCTTTATCCAACTCATTCACATTTATGCTTTCAAACTCTCCCTTTTCGCTTAATTTTAAAATCTTTAGCGTCGTCTTTACATTGCCATCATTATTACTAAGTTTCCCACTAAGCGCTTTTATATCATTTTCCAGCCCGAAATATTTCAACACCCATAAATAGCCAGCATAATAGAGATCCGGCTTGTTCAATGTCAGTAAAACCTCACTCTCGGCCTGAGGAAGACTCTGCAATAATTCTTCGAAGTTGGGATCTTCGAAACTCTTACTATCCCACATGGCCAATATTGCAATTGGACCGTGTAATTAAAGCTATATGCGCATCTGTGCGCACGCATTTATGATCGAGCCACACTATACGTATACGTGTAAAAACCTCCACTAGCTAGTGCTTAAACGCTACCAAAGCTTTGACTGCAGCTAGTTGTCGAGTGAAATTTCGATATCGACACGTAATGGCAAAACCAATTGAGAGCATTCAGTTTTTACTGAAGGCCGTCATATTGATTACAATTGCCGGGGCATCAGTCTCGTCGAGACTGTTCAGTGTGATACGGTTTGAATCCATTATCCATGAATTTGATCCTTGGTTCAATTTCAGGGCAACCAAGTATTTGGTTAATCATGGATTTTACAAGTTTTTGAACTGGTTCGATGATAGAACTTGGTACCCTCTAGGTAGGGTGACCGGTGGTACGTTGTATCCTGGATTGATGGTTACCAGTAGTGTTATTCAGAATATTTTGGAGAAATTGTCGTTGCCAATTGATATTCGAAATATTTGCGTGTTATTAGCACCAGCATTTTCAGGTGTTACTGCATATTTCACTTACCTTTTCACAAAGGAAATGAAAGATGAAACTGCTGGACTTCTTGCAGCTGCATTTATTGGAATTGCTCCGGGGTATATTTCTCGATCAGTTGCTGGGTCCTACGATAATGAAGCAATTGCTATTACATTGTTAATGGTTACTTTTTATCTATGGATTAAAGCTTTAAAGTCAGGGTCGGCACTTTTTGGTGCTCTAACAGCACTGACTTATTTTTACATGGTTGCAGCATGGGGTGGATATGTTTTTATCACTAATATGATTCCTCTTCATGTTTTTGTATTACTGGCAATGGGACGATATAATGCAAAGATTTATGTAGCATATTGCTCTTGGTATGCATTAGGAACTTTAGCTTCTATGCAAATTCCCTTCGTTGGATTCTTACCAATAAGATCAAGTGAACATATGAGTGCATTTGGAGTATTTGGATTACTTCAATTGACTGCATTTGCTGATTATGTCCGATCACAAGTCTCTGCTCAACAATTCAAAACTATAATTGTTACTTCTGTGTTGGCACTTTTCGTATTGGGTGTTGGAGGACTTGTTGGTCTTACTTATGCTGGTGTTATTGCTCCATGGAGTGGTCGTTTCTATTCATTGTGGGATACGGGCTATGCAAAGATTCATATCCCCATTATTGCGTCAGTATCTGAACATCAACCTACTGCATGGCCATCATTTTTCTTTGATACTAACTTCCTTATATGGCTTTTCCCAGTAGGATTATATTTGGTTATCCAAGAATTGCGTAATGAACATGTGTTCATCATCGTCTATGGTATTCTTGGAAGTTACTTCGCAGGTGTCATGGTACGTCTTATGTTAACCTTAACTCCTGTGGTTTGTGTATCTGCTGCTATTGCCATTTCTACCTTGTTTGATACATATGGTGATTTTGTAGATGAACGAGAACAATTAACTAAAGAACAACTTGAAGAAAGTACCAAGAAGCAACAATTTTTTGATTTGTTTGCTCACAAAAACTACATTTGGACTACGCTTAGCAAGGGACTGGTACTATTCTCATTCCTTGGGTACCTTATAATGTTTGTTCGACATTGTACATGGGTGACATCGACCGCATATTCATCGCCAAGTGTGGTGCTGGCATCACAATTGCCTAATGGTGATCAATTTTTAATTGATGATTTCCGTGAGGCCTATTACTGGTTACGTATGAACACCCCAGAAGATGCCAAGATTATGAGTTGGTGGGATTATGGATATCAAATTGGTGGTATGGCTGATCGTACCACTCTTGTTGATAATAATACTTGGAATAATACTCATATTGCTACCGTTGGTAAGGCTATGAGTAGCTCAGAAGAAGTAGCGTACCCTATTCTACGTCAACATGATGTGGATTACATTTTAGTCATTTTTGGAGGACTCATTGGATACTCTGGTGATGATATGAACAAGTTCTTATGGATGGTTCGTATTGCCGAGGGTATTTGGCCAGATGAAGTAAAAGAACGAGATTTTTTCACTGCAAGAGGGGAATATAAAGTAGATGATCAAGCTACCCCGACAATGCGTAATAGTCTTATGTACAAGATGTGTTATTACAGATTTCCTGAACTTATGGGTGGTATGCAAGGAACGGCTGTTGATAGAGTTCGTGGCCAAGTCATTTATTCCAATCCTAAACTTGACACTATAGAAGAAGCGTTCACCAGTGAAAATTGGATTGTACGAATCTACAAAGTGAAGGATTTGGATAAGGTAGGTAGAGATTACCTTGAACCTGCCAAAAAGAAGCGCAAGCCACAAACAGAATTGAGAGTTTAATTAAAGAAAAGAAAAAATCTAAAAGAAAACACAACAATATATATATACTATTGTATAAAAAAGATATGTACAGTTAGGCAGTTGCCTGGCCCTGGCTTGTTAGATAACTATTAACAGATTGAAGATAAGTCTCCACTGATGATTCATTTTCTCTTGCCTTATCTCGTAGTTGTAACAATTCCTCTGGTAACTGGGTCAATGGAACTTTACGTCTCAATTCCCAATATTTATTATATTCTTCTTCCGACCAAAGCTTTTGAGCATTTGCAAAATCCAAGTTATAGTTTTTTAATGATTGACCAGATATTCTTCTTAAAGCTACAAATGCATCACGAGGATTAGAACTAGGAAAGTTATCATGTTTTTCAATTTGATTAGAAATAGGTTGCCAATGTTCATCACCACCTCTTCTCCAATCATTTTCCCAATGTATTTTTACAACTGATCCCTTTAATGCCTCGATACCACTGATGATATCAGCAACACCTTCAAAGGTATAGGTTGGTCTGTAATTAGGTCCATGACGCCATATCTCTCCTCCGCTTGCCTTATCACCATAATCTCCTGGTGTACCATCACCCGAATGTTTTCTCCACGAATCGGCTAATTTCTTTTGAGCCCAATCTCTATAATGACGAAGTTTTACTAAAGCAGCATACATCAAATGCTGGTCCCGAAACGTTGGCAACTCTAAAGCAGCCATTGGCCGCCATAAATCACGACGTTCTAGCTTGGGTATCCGATTTTCTCGACCTCCTAATCCTCGAAACAGATTTTTCAGGTCATTTTCTGAAGGATACGGTTGTTGTGAAAATAATACTTGGCCCGATTCAAGGTTTCTAAATGCAAATAACGCTGGTCCTAGCCCTCTTTTGGTCATCCACCGTGCTGTCCGCATGACCGGTGTTGGTTCAACAACCTTGGATATTCTCATTTTGGATATCTATGGTCAAGTATTTCCAAGTGAAATTTCCTAGCTGAAATACTACGATCGATAACTGTTAAACTTCGCATTAGCTATAAAGTGTTTGATTCGAACGACGATTAATTGTTAGCATATGATGTATATACCAAGTAATATTTTTAACTGCATACAATGAGAGATTGGAGGTGCTTGAGCGAAAGCATAATATCATTACCATACAGTCTGGCTGGATGATTTTAGTGTCATGGTGGAATAATCCCCTTTGAATGATCTGAGGTAGACCTCAGGTAGTTCTATCGGCCTTCGATCAAACAATCTACCATTTCCCGTAAGTTATTTGACCCTAGATCTACCTCCTATCGGACGGTCTTATTAAGGTCCCCGCGGAGTAGACTAGTTTATTTAACAGGATAAACTAGTTATAATAGGAAATATTCATTATTCGTTACTCGTTAAATCTTACAGGTGTATATGAAGTGTACATCTTGTTTAGGAATTCCATATCCTCTGCCGGATACGTTCTTAGTCCTATTTCAGGAACTGATAAATCAGTATTGTCCTCTAATCCCATAACTACCAATTGTCCATCACTTTCTTCACTGATCATTTCTCTAGTTACATCCGGATAAGTCACTAATGACAAGCCTACAAACGTCGAATTTGGTAACCAACAACAATCAGCTATTGCTCTTACTCCCAAGTCAGCATAATCTGATTGTGGACACAAATATTTGGCTTGAACTTTTTTCATTAGAGTACCATCTAATCGCCAAACACTTATCGAAGTATCATTACCTCCAACATATATATATTCACCTGTTGGTGAGAAATGCGCTCTTGCAGCATACTCGAAACAGTAAAAACCACGATAAGACATCATACTCATATCAGCATATGGCTTAGTAAGATATTGTTGGTCAACTACTCCTTGTTTGACTGGAACTACCAATTTCCTAGCTTCTCCTATACTGTTCAGTCCCTTTCTTATATCCCATAGACGGATAGTCTGGTCAACACCCGATGATATAAAATAATTCGAGTTAACAGGATTGACTTCTAACTGTCGTACTTCCCCTACATGGCCAACAAAAGAAAAAACTGGATGGTACCAATTGTGCACTTTACTATCTCCCGAGGGAGTTCGACAATCCCAAAGGTTAACTAACCCGTCATGATGAGCAGACAAAACTAATCTTTCATCTACTTTTGTTACATCATTAACAGCTTGACATGCAGATTGCCAGCTACCAAGAACCGGTGATGCTTGGTTAAAATCAACCATGTACAAACTACCACTTGATGACCCCAAAATACTCTTGCTGTCCCCCAATAGACACCCAGATATTATATCATCTATACCCGGGTCTCCTATTCTATGTTTAGCTATTAAATTGTCCTGGCTTATACTATGAAGCATTACATTTTGACCGCATGTTCGTAAAACGTTATCACCACTTTGATCCCACCCCATTAATAGATCCTTTTTCCTAAACCACGGAATATTGTCTTCATCTGGTGACCCTGCGCCCAAGTTTAATCTGCGCAGCTGAGAAGTTTCAGGGTCAAGTCCTCCATCTGGCGTTAGTTGTATATACAAAGTATTACCCTCACCGTCTATCATATACAATACATTTGTTTCTTTATCTAGCCGACATCGAGTGATTCTCGGCGACCGGAATTCAAATGCTGCATTTTTCACGGGATCAGCTCTAGTACCATTAGGTATAAATTGTCTTTGAGTAACTTGAGAATCTATATTATTCCCGAGCCGCCTTTCAAGAAGCATAGCATCTATGGATTCCTGGAAAAATGCGCTATCGCCTCCACTCCGAAACACACTCGACTCATGGCGATGTGTGGAGTATGTACCGGCTATAGGCCCGAATTCTCCTCGCTTCAACAGCCCCAGCACTTCTCTATTCGGACACTCGCTAAGAGTAGCCTTGAATTTCCGCACAGGTCGGATAGAATGTGCACTCAGAATCTGTAACGAGTCCTCCTTTTGCGGCAAAGGTGAGGGCGAGTATAAGTCCACGGTCACAGCATCGTACTTCGAGTCTCCGCCCATACCAATACCAGACTTAGTGCCAGACATTATTTACTTTCCCGAAAAAAAAGCCGACTATTAAGGTTTTTTTTCCTATGCCTCGAGAGCTCTATACCTAAGCAGAGATCTGGCCTGATCTTGCGTCCAAGTAGCTCTGCACCACCTTGGATGTAACAAGGTTTATCACCAGTTCAACTGCAGCAGCACTCTGTTGTGTGACACGTTGAGCTTTCCGTTTGTGGGGCCAAACTCGACTGATTGGAAGACCTAATTATAAGGAATCTAGAGATGGTTTATTACAAATATTCGAGATCGATTAATTTGGTAGTTATCTCGATATAGCATGACACTTATC
Source organism: Groenewaldozyma tartarivorans (assembly GCA_030574255.1). Classification (NCBI taxonomy): domain Eukaryota; kingdom Fungi; phylum Ascomycota; class Dipodascomycetes; order Dipodascales; family Trichomonascaceae; genus Groenewaldozyma; species Groenewaldozyma tartarivorans. The sequence continues at coordinate 28,219 of JAJMEQ010000081.1, read as the reverse complement.
TGTAGAAGCAACGCTAAGCCGGGCACGCCAAGCGCTTAACTAGAATTTTTCCTATCGATCGGTCGATAAAACTTTAAGTTCCAGAACACGCCACAGCGCGTAATATATTTTTTTTTTATTTTTTTCTTACACGAGCTCCTTAAATTTCCTCCGACGAATTTCATTTATAAGAAGTTCAAAGGACTTTTTGGACCTTTCCCCCTTTTACTTCTCGGTCTATCCGAGGAACACTGGCAGCTCGGCTTCTCTATTTGTTTATTTTTCTTCTTTCAATCAATCTCATCTCTATTTATTTATTATGTCTAATTACACGAACGGATTGGGCAAAGCCCCCGAACGCTTGCAATATGAGCAACCCTCACTACTTTCTTGGATATCGGATGAACACCTTGCTCTGATGCTGCCGATAGTCGCCTACTGGAGCTTCAGCACGGTCTTCTACCTCTTGGACACGTTTGACATTCTTATCCGGTACAGGCTACATACTCCAGAGGAGGTTTTGAAAAGGAACAAGTGTACGTTGAGGGAAGTTGTATCGTCAGTAATGGTACAGCATCTCATCCAAACCCTCAGTGGACTAGCATTAGCTTACTTGGACGGACCACCAATGACTGGCCACGAAGCATACGAGACTTTCATGTTGGCTAAACGTCTAAACATTGGATTAAGCACGGCCAAGGTCATATATGATTGGGTCTTGCCAGCTGCCAGGATATTCTTTGGGTTCTTTATTATGGATACTTGGCAGTACATGCTACACCGTCTAATGCATCAAAATAAGTTTCTTTACAAGCATCTACATTCGGTTCATCACCGATTATACGTGCCATACGCATATGGAGCATTATATAATTCATTCATTGAAGGGTTTTTGCTGGATACTCTTGGAGCAGGAATCTCTTTTTATATCACAGGAATGACTGTGCGTGAATCTATCTTTTTCTATACTATTTCTACCATGAAAACAGTTGATGACCATTGTGGATATGCTCTTCCTTGGGATCCCTTTCAAATTTTGTTCCCTAACAATGCTACTTATCATGATATTCATCATCAAAGCTTTGGAATCAAGACCAACTTCTCACAACCATTTTTCATTCATTGGGATGAAGTATTAGGGACAAAGTACAAGGGACTAGAGAAGTATGTTCGAGAACAAAAGGCAGTTAGGGAACGTCATTACCAAGAGAGTTTGGTAAGAAAGGACCAGTAGTCACGTGCATTTAATACCGTAGTAAAAAGAAAAAAATCACGTGCTGGACTTATATATCACGTGCACCTTAATTTAAAATTTTTCATCACGTGAGCAATCCAAATGTAACTCAGTAATAACTAATAACTAAAATTATTAACCAAAACATAGAACCCACATGCATGCATGTTGCTCACTATCGCGCTCTCAACCACCCGCTCTCGAGCTCGAGCTGCTAATTGCAACGATCGCGAATATTTGAACTTTTCCCTTTAATTGATCTTAACTTCCTTCTAACTCACTGCTTCAGTTAGAATGTCCCAGTTGCCTAGGAAGTCTCCTAGTCCCTCGCCGAGCTCATTGGGAGCTGCTTCGGCGTCGGCGCGGTCTCGATTGGGTGAGACATCACCAGTTAGCCCGGTGTTGGGAGCAACAACTACCATTCACCACGCTCGTCAAGGTTCAGCCTCGTCCACGTTGTCTCCAGGTCAAGGCAATTCCCCATCAATTGCCAACTTGCTTTCAACTCCTCCTGCTGGGAATGGCAGTGGTGTACCTGGAAGTGTGCCGTTGTCTCCAGTGACAAGTACAGGAAGTGCATCACGAGGCCGTAGAGCTCGACGAGAGTCCAATGCATCAAGCGACGATGGTAGCAGCAGCACTATAAGCTCTGTTTCTTATAGCGGTGGAAGCACTAGTGGTGGAACAGCTCCATTGAGTAGAGATTGGCAAGGAGTGCCGTTAAGTGAGATTGTGCAAGAAGAGCATTTGGTTAGCATTGAAGGAACGCTGCCTGTTGAAGAAGCATTTGAAATACTCCAACAGAATGAGTTTACTTCATTACCTGTTAAGCCCACGACGGAAGAAGCAGAGAATGGGTTAAGTATTGTACAAACATTTGATTATACTGATTTGAATCTTTATCTATTAATGGTTCTGGGGAAAGTTCCTGAGCCTGAGGGGATTTCTGAAAAGGTTTTAACTCAGTTAACTTCAGGGCAGATTGTCACTGTTAAAGATGTAATCCATTTAACTCCTAAAGACCCCTTTTTAGTAATACCTGCAAATGCACCATTATCAACGGCAGTAGAAATTCTTGCTAATGGTGTACATCGATTTGCTGTTAATGATTCCCAAGATCCTAAGAAAGTTATAGGTATCGTCAGTCAAAGAAGAATATTGACTTACATATGGCAAAATGGACGTTCATTTAGAAGCCTTGAGCCTATTTTCCAAACTAAATTGGGTGATTTAAACATTGGATCAACCGATGTAGTTTCAATCAACGGTGAATCTCCATTAATTGAAGCATTGGTTAAAATGCATGATGAGGCAATTTCATCTATTGCTGTGGTAGATAGTAGAAATTTCCTATTAGGCAATATTTCAGTGGTTGATGTTAGATTAGTTTCCAAAACGTCACAATCTCCTCTATTGAAATCTAGTTGTCGTCATTTCTTAACGGTTATCCTTAGTAAACGAGGATTACACGATGGTAAGGATTCAGTACCGGTCTTCTCAGTGACTAAACAAGGAACTTTTGGACGTGCAGTAGCCAAAATGGTCGCTACAAGATCGCATAGATTATGGGTGGTAGAACCGAAATCAGGTCCACCTTCAGTTGAAAGTCCAGGATCAGCAATTGGCGGACAATTGATAGGCGTCATTTCAATAACTGATGTGCTATCGGTACTGTCAAGAGAAGCTGGGAAGTTCTCTGACCCTCATTCGGCTCGACGTAATAGAAGAAGTTCTAGTTCATCAGTTCGTACTAGACCCTCAGCAGAACTTCTTCGTCGTTAATTGTATAATGGTAATTTATGATACTGTCCCATGGAAAATGGACCTTGTGCATTTTGGAATAACATAGTTATATAATTATATAAAGTATACCCAGGCTTTTTAAAGTCCGCAGTGTCGAGCTCAAAGATCCCTAGGCCCTAGAGCTCGTAATTTGTACCAGGATCCGGATTTACCTGAAACTGAACGTAGTGCGGCTGAATTCTCAACCGCTGATAATCGCGTAGGCGCATCATTTATATGCGCGTGCAGGTGTACTGTACGTACAAGCGGGTATACTACTGCCTCATTAATTACTTGGCTAATTTCGAACTGATTCGGAATTCCATTCTAGAATTTACCATAGCCTGAACATGAGGACAACGGGGTTATTGGCGACGCTGGCGTTGCTGGGACTGGCCGCCAGTACCATCACTGAAGGTGACAAGCTACTAGCGCAGGGTAAGTTCTCGGAGGCTGTCCAGCAGTACGACCGGGTTGTTCGTGATGCACCGGATGACTATCTGGCTTTATTTAAACGAGGTACTGCCTATATCTCGCTTGGTAAAGAGGCAAGTGCTCTGGATGATATGGAGCATGTGTTGAAACTGAAGCCTGATTTTGAGCAGGCCTCCAAACTCGCTAGCAAAATTTACCTTTGGGAAGGAAATTATGACAAGTTGAAAAATAATCCTGAGTATAAGCAAGTTGCAAAAGAATGTCAACAAGCAGCCAAGGATGCAGTTAAGGCAAAGAAGAGCAAAAAATATGATGTTTGTATTGACAAAGCATCAACGGTGCTGGAGAAATCTAGAAATAATAAAGAAATGTTGTTAACTCGTGGTGAATGTCGGCTGCATTCTGGGTTTATAAGGGAGGCGTTAGTTGATTTAAATAACTTGCAAAATAAGGAGTTTAATGAACAACGAGCAGTTGAAATTGCTGAACTTTTGTTCTACAGGTTCCATGAATACGATACCGCTATGCAGCAACTACGAAGATGCTTACAAATGAATGATGAATCAAAAGTTTGTAAGGCTGCTCATAAAGAAATTAGAGCATTGGAGAAACAGTTGAAGAATTTGACACCTGAAAATAGGGCTAATAAAGTAGCCGGTCACCGAATATGGAAGGATATAAAGACGAGTTTAATTGATGAAAAGGGACATGATAAGTTTATAAAGAATTATGCCGATATATTGAAAAAATATGGAATACCATCTAGCAGTGAATCTAGTGTCATTGATGAGATGAACGATGCATTATGTGAAGCTTGTTATAATTTACATGAATACAAACTTGGCGCACCCTTTTGCGAGAAAGTCCAAGGTGTCATACCAGTACTTTTGAAGGCAGAAGTGGCTATAGCGGACTCTCGTTATGAAGCGGCATTACAAATCCTCTCAGAAGCATATAATGGTGGGATGCATGACCAAAGGGTCGCTAATAAGTTTAATCAGGTACAAACATTGATTAAACGGGCAAATACTAAGGATTATTATAAAGTACTTGGTTTACCTCGTAATACTAACGATCCTAAGGAAATCAAAAAGGCATATCGTAAAATGTCGAAGGAATATCATCCTGATAAATATAGAGGAGAAATGTCACCGGAACAAGTTGAATCTAAAATGGCAGAAATAAATGAAGCATATGAAATACTATCTAATCCTGAATTAAAAGCTCAATATGATGCTGGTCATGATCCTAATGATCATACCCAGCAGCAACCACAAAGACCACATTATCAGCACAACCCATTTATGAACCAACAAGGAAGATCACATCAACAATTCATGTTCAACCAACATTTTGGAGGTTTTGATTTTAGTAACTTCAAACCACGATAAAGCATTTAATTATAATTAAAAGACATAATAGTATTTAGCTATATATTTAAAGTAAACGTTTGATAACATCATCAACAACGTCTTGAGTACTTGATCTACCTCCCAAATCTGGGGTAGCGATTTTACCCTCAGCAAGATTGGCATCAACTGCAGCATTAATCTTAGCAGCAGGTAATTCAAATCCAAGGAATTCCAAAAGTAAAGCAGTAGATCGGATAGTAGCAATAGGATTAGCAATACCCTGACCTTCAATATCTGGAGCTGAACCATGACAAGGTTCACCAATAACGAAATCTCCACCTACATTTGCACTTGGAACAACACCTAATGAACCAACAAGGGCAGCAGCACCATCACTTAAAATGTCACCATACAAATTTGGAGCAACAACAACATCAAACGCCTCAGGTTCTCTGAACAATCTGTAAACCATTGAATCAACAATTTGTTCATTGACATGGATGTTATCCTTATCATAAGTTTCTCGGTCAGCTTCATAAACGTTTCGAACAGTTTCTCGGAATAATCCATCAGAAACTGATAAAACATTGGACTTGTGGGTAATAGTAACCAAAGGGTACTTATGGAAAGAAGCATCAGAGTTTAATTGACGTTGCAAGTTTCTATTATGAGCAATTTGGAATGAAATTTTGGCAATTTTCTCAGTAGCAGTTTGAGTAATTCGTTTAATAGCCTCGGCAACTTTTGTACCATCATCTTTTTCGAAAATTCGTTCTTCCTTGATATATAAATCCTCAGTATTCTCACGGACAATAACAAGATCAACTGGTTTGCCAATAGCAGTACCAGCAACAGATTTAACTGGTCGGACATTAGCGTAAAGTCCCAACTTCTTTCTCAACGCAACAATAGGCGAAGAGTAGCCAGCAACTTTGGTAGATGGAGAGCTCACTGCACCAAATAAGGCACCATCACAGTCATTCTTGAGAATCTCAACAGTTTTATCAGGAAGCGCTTCACCAGTAGCCTTGAAATGTTCAAATCCAGCATCCAAATCGACAAAGTCGAAATCAAGACCGTATTCTTTTGGAAGGTGCTCAAGGACTTTACGTCCAGCTGGTATAACCTCACGGCCAATACCGTCACCAGGGATAAGCCCAATTCGAAGAGTCTTGGTAGAATATAACCGTTTGCCAATACTACCGAATCTATTCATTTTTGTTGATTGATGAGAGAAGTGAAAATTGTCGATCAGGCCAATAAAATGAGTACGGACCAAATTAAGCTTGGACGATCTTAAATGGCCGAGTTCGGAGACCTCCTTGATTTGTATTACAATAACGCAACAGCAGTATAGCCTAGTACTTTGGTAGGTCGATATTTGGCGTCTTTAGGAAATACCAGTATGTTAGTTATAAGATATACGTCTATGTAATTATTTTACCACCGGTACTACCTGTAGTTTTGAGTGGCTGCTAGTGGCCTGATTTTTTGTCGGAGCTCGAGTGTTTCAATTGAAACTCTATAAAAGCAGCCATTCCCCCTTGATTATTATTATTATTATTATTATTATTATTGCGCGTTGAAGGATAGTCAAAGTTTAGGGCATAGAGCAACATGGTCCATGCCTGAAACTATCAGTACCAGCACAATTAAGACTTGGCCAACTTTCTTAACGTTTGAAGTCGTTCTGTTGGTATCTTTGCCTCGTCAGTACGATAAACAACAACACTTCTATTAGGTTCTGCATCCAACGATTCACTTTTCAACTTGTAAACCTCTGCTAGCATATGTATAAACATTCTTCTTCGTGAGATCATTGGTGCAAACCTTCGTATTTTTTCCTTTGATTCGACAAAATCTCTTAATTGGGTCTCCATAACGTCTGCCCATGCCATATCAGCCAAGTACAGATCAATCAAATCATCTCCATATTCAGGTTCGCTGGATACTAGTTGAGGCTTTTCAACTGGTAATCCGAGAGCCTCTGCAAATGCCTTATTTCTCGCGTAAATCCTACAGCTTTCATCACATTCTAAAACGTCCTTTGGTCGTCGCCAGCATGGTACCACCAATGAACGATGACCACAATTACAATCAATTTTAACCATTTCCGAGCATTTGAAATCACCTATAACATCTTCGCATGATTCCGGGTAATGGCATTTGGCATTATGTAAATGGCCACAAGATAAATATTTCCCACATGAAGACTTACATTGGGTTGACCCACAATTCATGGTCTTATCGTGGCATACTTCCCCACATAAATGTCCGCATTCTCTTAACTCTCTACATGCTCTTCCACAAGATACTTTATCATTGGGGATATGGCATTGTACACCTTTAATCTCGTTTGACCCACACCTACACCGTTTAGTGACAATATAAGAGCATTTTGGACATGACGAGGTTTGCGGGTCATGACAAGGGTGTGGTACACATGGATGGCCACAAGATAATAGAGTATCAGACAATTGGCATGTATATTGGCATGCTGGTGGTTGGGTCCCGCATCTGACTGGTGCCAGCATCACCGTACGACCACATGGACAATGCCAGTCTTCATTTGATGATTCTAAACAAGGATGACATGGTCCCGAATGACAATTAAGTAAACAACGATGTTTACCACATTTTAATAATTTGTTACACATATTTTCACATATATGAACATTTTCAAATTTTGAAGTAAAAGTTTCATCTGGTCTCCACCCTGGATTATTTCTTATAATTTTTTTAATCTTTCGTTCACGGTCTTGAGCAGTTCTAGCATGGTCACAACAAATTTGGTTACATCTATGTATCCGACAATTCTTCAGTGCGTTACATTTCCTCTTACAACGTGCCGTAAACCCCTCTTGAACAAACTTACATGGGACGTCCATTGTCTCTGATTGACAACCGCATTTCACTTCGCTTATTCTCAAGCATGGAGGACATTCACCATGATGACAAGGTGACATACATTGATGACCACAACTCAATTCCTTGCCACATACTTGTCCACAAACAGGAATTTCCTCCTGACATGATTTCCTACTACGTCCAAGTACATCTTCAACAAATGATTTCCCACATGGACATTTTTCATCACTAGCAGGTTCATAGGGGCATTTATGATCGCCCAGTTCTCTTGAATGGCATCGTAGCGTACATCTATGTACACCGCATTCAAGCCACTCGTTACATTTCTTATCACAACCAAATAACCCGATCCAACTATCGCCACTTACTTCACTAAACATTGGTTGTTTCTGAGCACATGGTAGCTTGTTAGTACTAGTCTTACCACAATAGCACTTCGCTTCTACTAACGCAGGACACTTCCCACATAATCCGCTATGGCACCGTCGTCTGCAAGTATGATCGCCACAGGGTAAGGTGTCACCACACTTCTCCGGACAACTCCATCCGCTGTACGGCGTAATCACACAGGGGACCTGTTTCTTGTGCCGTCCACATCTACATCGTAATGAAGGTCCCATAGCTATACAGTCGGCATGCCTACCGGGATGACACATGGAGGGACATCCATGAACACATCCGGAGGAAGACTGCTGGCCGCAAGTTTGACCACAACTGAAGGGTACAAGCCCATTATAGTAAGGGTCGATAACCTTGCGGCACCAGCAGCGGTACTCCAGTGTTGTTGTAGTGTATTTCGCTTGGCATGCTGGACATTTCCACGAAGGATCAGAAGCATTACCAGTTGAAAGACTGCGTTTGGACCATCCGCGTATACAATCCAAATCATAAATACGGTAACAGTTGTCACAAGTCCATACTTTTGACCGAATATTGATATCGCCTGTACATATTAAACAAGTATATTCCCCGTTCTCAACTTCATTCTTGATAATTTCTACTAGTTCTTCGTCGGGTAGCATTTCGTGAAGATTTTTCAGATCTGCACACAAGCTCGTAGATAACACCAATTTTTTCTAATAAGGTTAATTGGTAATCATGAATCTACCAAATTATCGGTGCTCGATCGATGAGTGATGATGATTCACTTATACAGCAGATAAAATTATTTTTGCATGTTATAAAGCTGCACAATCAGCAAAATCAATTAATATTGCTAAAATCATTTTGGCATGTTGGTTTTCATAGATTTCTGTAGAGAATAACCAACCAGTATTAGTAAATGGGAGACTAGAAACTGGAAAGCCTGCAGTATTCATGTTTAGACCCGTTAATTCTAAAGAAATCAAAAAATTTGATTGAAGTTAGGTTGGGAAAAAAAAAAGCCGTCAAACGGTTATGTACGCGTTCGCGTCGACATTCTAATTTAGGCATGAAATTTCTGAACCTTAATATGGTAATACCCCTGACGATCGTTAATGTGGGGCTAAATTCCCCGCGTTCAAACATTTTATTAATAACTGATCTTACTACCTTAATTTTCGAGCAATCACTTAAATAACTTTGTTCCATCATTATCCGATAAATCAGCAATAACGACCTTCATTTTATGCATGCTAGTCCTGCCAATTACCAGCCACCGGTAATTACAAATATTAATGTTTTAAGTCCTAATTAACGTTAGATCGACCGGTGATCAACTCACTTTTAAAAACCATGCAAAAACCCTCAATTCAATTTTTATTCCCTACTCAGCTCTTGGCATAGCATTATCTTTTGTGCGGTAGTGTATAAACCTATATTTCAGATAGGCTGCTTTTATTTGCTACAAATTAAAAGTACTTACAGCTAAGGGTGGTGCACTTATGGCTATAAATAATACTCACATAAATTGACGCCAAATTCACCAGAATGGCTTCTAACCGTTCATCAATACTAATCATTTTATAACCGCATTTAATCTCTATCCAATGATGGCATTTATTGCTATATGTTCTCGTGCTTCTCTTTAGTTATTCCTCATTTTGACCATTTTTACAGTTCATTAAAGGCTTAGGCCTTACTGATCGAAGCGAAAACATTACATTAACATTAACATTAAATAACTACAAATACATTATTATTAAGATCTCAAGTACGGGGTCATTCCAGTTGACCCGTAGCCTAGCCCTTCATGCTCTTCAATCATCATTCCCGGCGGCGTAGCAGACACATCTCCCGTCACGTACCCGCTAACAGAGTGCGGTACTTGGTGCCGCTGGTGATAACTTGGGCGTTGGAAGCTGGGCGTGTAGGGCCAATTATACTGTGCCTGTGGAGGAGTTGAAATATATTGGGGAGGTGGGCCCGGTGGTGGTAACGCCAGTCTTCCTTGCTGCTGTTGGTTTTGCTGTTGTTGTTGATGAGGATGCTGCTGAGGTTGTGGATGCATTTGTGGGTGTTGCGGTGATTGTTGTTGCGGAGGAGTCTTGATCCTTCTAACATTTGATGTGGTGTACTGGTAACCTCCAGGCGATGAAGTCACTTCAAATGTTGGATTACCCTTACGCATATCACGACGGCTTGTATCAATTATTGGTGATGAGTTGGGATACACCCTGAAAGTACCCGAAGACGGTCTCGGTGAAGGTGTTTGATGTCTTCTTCTGGCGATTACTCGAGCAAATGCTACTGCTGCGTCAGACCCTCGTTTATGATATTCGACCATCGGACTGCCGGTAAGCATTTCATCTGCACCTTGAGGGAACTCATCAACTTCATCGTCGTCGTCGTCTTCGTAACCTGAAGTAGTGGCCGTATCATGAATAGATAACCTCTCATCATATGTACTGTGTCGTCTCAAGTCATAATTATTCCAATAAGTTACTGTTGGTTGGAAAGATGCAGCTGACCATGGGCGACTGGGTGCTGATGGTTCAGAAAGTGCGTATGCTGGTAGTTGTGGTGGCACTGAAGGTGGTGGTGGTGGTGGTGGTGGCGGTGGTGGTGGTGTTGGTTCCGAATCAACAGGTACAAGCACTGCTCGACCGTTATGGATCCCCAGACCAATACCTATGCCTCTAGGCTTTGTTTGTTTCTTTTCCTGGTCAAAGGAGTAATAGTAATAGTAAGGTTGCCCGTCAACTATATGTGAGGGCTCCGACGTTGGCCTTTCAATGTGTGACCGCGGTCGTTGTGGCATTTGCGAAGAGGACAATTCCCGATGTGGTGGTGTAACCGGCGCCGGGCCGGTCGAAACTGGAGAATATACTGCCTGTGGACAAGGTGAGGAGTCAGGATGAACGAGAGGAACACCACTACCATTATTATTAGTATGAGACCCAGCACCACTGACAGTCTTGTACGCCGGGTACCCGCGTTTAATTGGACTGTCGACGGGCGAAGATGACGGAATCATCGATAGACCCGGTGGTGGGCCCTGTGGAGGCGAGCTTGGGGGAATATGGGCGACCAATGGCGAAGACATGACATTTTGTTGTCTTTGCTGAGGTGGTCGATGCACTTGAAACTTATGAACATAAAATGGATCCTGATAGAATGGTGGTGTTTGCTGACCATACGTAGGATGTGCTGGTGATGATGTATCAGGAGATGGAGGCATTACCAGAACACTTTGACCATCCTGTTGTTGTTGTTGTTGTTGTTGTTGTTGTTGTTGTTGTTGTTGTTGTTTCTGGTTTTGTTTTTCCATTTGTTCATTTTGTTGTTGCTGTTGTTGTTGCAGCTCCAGTTCCTTCAAATGCTTTGGTTTCCTTCCTCGACGCTTCTTCACCACTCCGGTGGTCATTGGAACAGATTTAGTTCTAAAGTTAGTCATCAATTGACAAAGAATTGGCTAGTAAAATACTCACTTTGGCATAACGAATGAATGTCAGTGTAATAGTTACACGAGAATTAAGACTTGACCAGCAAGATCCTTTAGTGAGTAGTAGTATAAGGATACAACAAATATATCAAGGTCTCAGATATGTCTGGGAAAAACTCTTTTCCTTCCAACTGTTAGCCTATTTTTGGCAAAGCGTTGTAAGCTTTTACTTTTTTTGTGGGCTTTTTTGGAATTTTGGTAGAGATTCGACAAGTTTGTTGAGAGATCGCTAACAAAATCAAAGTTTTTTGTTCACTTAGCTTACCCAAACAGGTTAAAAAAGTACCACTTTAAATTTTTAAGATTTTGCCTGAGCGAGAACTTTGGGACCACTATTAAGCTTTTCGAAGAGTGTGATTGTCTGACGGAAAGACAATGGGGCTCCACTGGGAAGTTTAATGAACGACTTGGAGTTGGTTGGATGAAAACAAGAAGAAAGAAAGAAAGCCTCTGGACGAGAGACAAACGAATGTAATGAAGAATGAGGAGGACAATGGCAAGAAAGGCGGGATCAGGCATATCTATATAAACCGGCATTACTGCTATCTTGTATATATCTAGCTAATACCCCTTATTTGGTAAATTCCGCCGTTTAAAGTGGACAATTTCTCGTTACGGAAAAAAAAAAAAATTGGATTGATCATTGCAGGCGCATCAAACGCAGGGGGTGTTTTTAGCGATCTCTCATAGGACATAGAATTTGTCATGTATAGTTAACGTACGTTAACATGCCACCGAGTCGTTTATGAATAAAGGGATTCTAGATTAGAACTCTTCCATATATACGAAATGTCCGTGTTTACTGTGTCATTAATGTCTTGGTTTAAATATGTTTCACAGAGGAAAAGAAAAAAAAAAAAGTCGGGGAGGCGGGTAAAGGAGGTGTGTACCCTACCTTAAAACTACGCGTGCTGATGACGCGTCAAATATGCAATAGTAATTTGGGTCGATTGCAGCTAGTAATTACATGTCTACTTTTGGACATTTAAGAGAACCCGTGTGCATCCCAAAACGGTGTGTTCGCATTTCATCTTTGTCCCTTTTCTTTGACTTCAAGCCATGAAAAGGTTTCCTTTCAATGGTTGAGTGGTTCAAAGGTTCAAAATAATAAAGTCCATGACGCGTATTCAATTAAACTTCCTAATTGGTCGAAGCTACTTGATCGACGCCCGATCGGTGCCATATGATGCCATAACTATAGCCAGTTTGAACCGTAAGGCCATATATAATTCTATAGCTGATGAACCAATGGTATTCTAAGCTTAGTATTACATTTGGGGATCTGGCTATAGTTTATGAATCAATTGAGTTCTAATCTTTGGTAGTCATTGGCCAATTGGATTGTAATTTATTACAATTTGAGGATCCTATAGCTTACAACCCAATAGATCTGTGAACTTACTAATATATCGTTATAGCAAACTACAATCCTTGAGGGGAAATGGTTATAGCTTTAGTATATGATATTATCTATAATTAAAATGTAAAAAGACCAGATCGTTTTTTGCCAAAGGGATATATAACAAGAGTAGCAACAAACAATCCTACAGTGATACCAATACTTACTTGTATCATTGCGAATCCTAATGATAAAGTAGAACTATCATAAGTAGTTGAAGTGGATGTTGAAGTAGCAGTAGCAGTTGATGCTGAATTTGTAGCTGATGATTTAGTAGAATTACCCACAATTTCATCTGCTGATTGAATACCAGCAACTAAACTACCTTGACTAGCTATACCTGAGGGTACTTGTACAAAGATAGCAGGTAACATTGCTGCGAATGCTAATCCATGGCCAACTCTTGAATAAATATTACCCAGAATACCAATTACAAAGCATGAAATTGCACTAACAAATTCACTTGAACCTTTCACTTTTTTACTTACAAAATAAGTTACAACATAACCTGCTGAACTTATTAATACCATGATTGGAAACTGTCTTGGAGCTGCTTGATTTACTGCACCAAGAAATATCGAGGCTAATGGAAGGAAAATGAATTTATACCATGGATTAAGATTAGTAGGACATGATGTTTGAGAAGTTGCATCACGATCAATCCATCCATATATAGCTGCTCCAAGTGTAATACCAAACCCTAAGAATAATGAATAAATGACTGCATAAAACATTCTTACTGCTCCAGCAACGATATTTCTACTTTGTAATTCTAATGCTCCACATAAAATGATATAACCTGGTAAAATCAATGCTAATGATCCTTGAGCAATTGCAGCAAAACAAAACACATTCTGTTGAGCTCCAATTGATCCAAATGCTCTTCCAATAAATGATACAATGATAGATGATGTAACTTCAAAAACATTACTATACAAATCAGATCGAGGTGCAATCCAAATTTGTAAAAATCCAACACAACCTCCTAAGAAAAATGATACAGGCATATCAAGCCAATGACCACCAAATGATAAAGGTGCAAACATGGCTGATGCTCCACCAAAAAAGCAGACACAAAGCCATTTAGGGTATCGGTTAGGTCGAGCTAATAATTCATCGATTCTTGTACTAGCCTCTTCTACACCAATCATATCATGCACAACCTCTTTATAAATTTGATGAGCCTCATGTAATTTAGATAAGTTTAATCCCTGAACACATCGAACTAACTGCATTTCAGAAGTATGGGTAGCAGCATCACCAAATGATGTTATCATACAGCCAGGAATATAAATATACTGACCATCAATTTCTAATACCCGACTAGTCATTTTCATATATTCTTCTAATCGATGTGTGGGTGCTCCATATAACATCAATGCTCGACACATCCGTAAAATGAACCGTTGTCTTTGTAAAACATCGGCAATATGTACAGTTATCCGTACTTGTTCTGCAAGTTTGGCCTTCTTCTTCTTCAAATGGGTGGTGGCCGATGTACTTCGTTTATATTTTGGTCTTAAGCCCGGTGCAGCAGCCGCTTCACCGATACCAGGAGTGGCCATTGCTGCTCCGCTAAGTACCAATCCTGCCAAAGATGATGATGATTTAGTCTGTTTATGTTTATACCATTTCTGTTTTGCGGAATCCCTATCGTCATCGGAATGTCGACGATAAAATCCTGGTCTTATAGGTGTACCTCCTCCTCCAACTCCGGTTGATGGACCCTCTGCAGGTGGAGTATGTCCAGGTGTTCCGGGTTCACTTGTCGGTGTAGTCATCCCACTATTACCTAGTAATGTAGTCTGGCCAGATTTCATTGAGGATTCATCACTATCAGCATATAACTTCAACAAACTACTCAATACACCCTGTTTGATTTGTTTTGGTGGGGCAACATAATCCTCATGTCTTGGTGTTTGCATACCATCTATTTCAGGATCAAATTGTCCATCTTTGACTTCATCTCCTCTGCCTTCGCTTGAATGCAAATAATCATTGTTAGGAATAACAAAATCAGCACCTTGAGGACCTTTCCCATTTTGAAATTCTGACTCATGTTCATCTTTCTTTTCATTGCTTGTTCTCTTACCATGGACGTTCGTAAAGGGTACTCTCAGCCAATTTTTAGTATGTCTTCGTACTAAATCCTCAGCAACTCTTGCAGCGTCAGGATCAGCTTCTTTTGCTAATTCCTGCAATTTTTTATCTAAATTCAACAGGGGGATATCACTATCTTGATTACGAAGCGTTCCTCCATAGGGGCCAAGCATCGGTGACCCTTGTGAAGACCCTGGGGCTGAATGAGAAACAAACTCAGAGGGAACTCCATGAGGCCGTTTATTAACATTGTTGTTATTTGCCGTTGGAGTTTTAACTTCATCCTTCTTCTCTTGATCTACTGCACCTGGGGCTAACCCACCAGTATTTCTTAGTCCCAGATCTAATATATTTGATAAATAATGTGGTAATCTACCACGAATGTGATGGTCATTATGTGTAGATATGCGAGCACTTGTCGGTGATGTTGGTAAAAGTCTGTTATCAGATTCATATGAATTCCTTCTAGAATCACTATCGAACCCTGTACCGCCTCCATTCCCGTGTCCATTACTTCCATTATCTGAAAACTCGTTGGGCATGGCATTCATCATCGTATTATGTTCAGTTTGTCTATTCAGATCTACACTAGATGAATCTGGCCTAGTAAGCAGTAACGCAGGAGAAGACTGGCCTGTCTTCTTCCTTACCGGTAAACTGAAGTAATCCATAGGCTGTTGCTGGTCTGACCGAACGCCTATATCTTCCTCTTCCTCCTGTATAGGAGGTGTACTGACAGACCTGAAATTAGAGTTACTATTACCACTGCCATTACCGCCGCCACCAGTGTTGCTGGTGGTTCCACTACCTGCAGGGCTATCATTATCAGATGATTCATCAGGATAATGAAAGTTACCGGATCCAAAAGAATTAAACCTGACCCGCAGATTCTTCGCCTTGGGAAACCTACCGCCAGTAGTTCCACCACCAGCTCTAGTCTGGCCCTGTCGGCTCGGCGAGTCGTCTGAACTAGGACTGGCATTACCGGAACCAGAGCCAGAGCCACTTGTTTCACCAGCTGGTGTTGAGCCCGTGGAATCCCTATTTACAGTCTCCTGGTGTCTCTGAGAAGGAGTCGGCGATGTGGAACTTTGAGGTAGTTGCGGAGAGCCTGCGGCAGAGGACTCTCTGGAAGATTCGTTCTTTTGTGTTCCATTATCCTTGCTTCCAGGGTCCATCAGAAATACCAGCCCACAACAACTATAGAAAAATTTGAAAACGCCAGTGAAAATAAATAAAAAAGGGCTGTGTTAAGACCTTTTTTTTGCAAGAAATTTCCAAAGGAGGACTAAAGGCTTATATATAATATTCTTGGGCACCAGTGCGATGATCTTTATAAACTTTTTAAGCGATGATTTCATGATAACAGTTGATTGCTACTATGCGTGATAAAAGTATATACGTATTATATTTTTAACATGAATTTACGAATTTACACATATAGACGCCTTAAAGCTCTTTCATTTTCAAACGAAATACCTCATATTTTTCTACTTACCAATTGATTTGTTTTTTCCTAAATCCTAGTCAATTCAAACTACTAAAACCCTTTGTGTGCAATCACTTAACGCTGTGCTGCTGTATTTAAGGTTCAGAGTTATTCCAAATACGTAACCCCGTGTTTTTTTGCCAAGTATGTACGCTTTCGTACGTATCGAAAGGAGAAAACCCAAACTCAATTTCAACGTGCAGGACGTATTACCCCAAGCTACAGTGGGGCCTTTATAAAAAGAAGCGATATAATCATGGTTGGATATATATCTCTATTAAATACATACATACTAATAGCCAACGGTTCTATCCATAGCTACGCTGCTCAGAGCAAAGTTCCTAGACGACCCTGACACGAGTTCATCTAAAGGAGGCGGCCCAATTGGTTGTCTTGACGGTATTTCAACGTCTCCATTTCTTGATGATCGATTAATAGGAGATGACCACCAGCCATTATTAGAACTTTGGTTGCCAGTACCTCTGGATCCTATCGCACCAGGCGAAGGTGGTCCATCGATATTGGTAGTAGATGAAAGACTTGATGCCTTGCGATGTCCACTCCTAAATGTCAACGGTGTACTTATGGGTTTATCATTCCGTTGTGAAAATAAAATTGGTGAACCTACCCGTGCTAAAGAAGAGTTCGGTCTAACCGGTAAAGAAGGACTCGAAGGTCTAAATGCAGGTGAAGGGGGCATAGGAAGATCCATATTATTGAACCCCGATCCAGTGGATGATGTTGAAAGATTCGATTGATGGTGAGAAATCTTTTGAATAGGAGAGGGGTATGTCAAATCTTCTAAATGTGATAAATCCGGTTTACCATATCTTGGTAATAATGACCCATTACCCCCAAAGCTGAATGGAATCGGCGGCCCACCAGATGCTTGTGCATACGGATGATGTGCTCTAGGAGAAGATGATGATGAAATTGAAGAAGATGGTGACACTGGAGCAATATGCTGTTGAAAATGAAGTCCCGATGGTGATGAAGGAGGAGACCCCAAAAATGAAGATGAACTTACCGTCGAGCCCGTCTTTACATGCTGGTGTTGATGATGCTGATGTTGGTAATACTGCTGTTGTCGTTCCCGTTGCCTTCTATCAGTTGCAGACTTGAGCTCTGCGACAAGTCTACTTCGTGGTGAGGGAGTTGATGAGCCCGCTCCTACTTCCCGAATATCAGGTATGCTAATTGGCGCCGGCCTATTTGGACCTTGGGTGGTCCACCGTAGTGGAGAGGCGGATCTTCCAGATTTACTAGGTCCACTAGTAACTGAAGACATCGAACCTGCGAGTCTTGGAATGTTGTTGTTGTTACTATTAGAATTAATACCAGATGTTCCCGTACTTGTCTCAAAGATTGTATGACTACTATCGCCTGCCCGAGGACTGATAGACGCGTTACCTCTTGATAATCCCGGCGGAGGCGTCCCAATAGGACGAATTGGAGGAACAGGAGGTAGAAATGAGGCCGGTCCTGTAGATGCATCATATGAATTAGCCAGCAAAGGCGACGGTGAAACTATTTCACCATTACTATTGCCACTTCCGAAATTCCCACTAATTGTATTACTAATACCATCTCTTTGATCCCGTTGGTCTGTTTCTGCTTCCAACAGGGGACTTGCCCTTTGCTGGCTTCTATACATACTTTTTTGACCGTGGATTTTGTAGAAAAAGTGCGTCCAGGGAACTTTGATCCTTAATACAGGGGGGTTGGGTTCTCCAAACTGCACTAGCAGACTAAAGATTCCAGAGACTTGCAGTCTTCGCTTGCCTGACTATAAACAAGAAGGAGTGGAAGGTATTCAAAGGACAAGGCTCTAGCAGGCCAAGATCTTTTTTGGGGAAAAAAAAAGATTGAATGTTACTAATTGGCGCCAAAGATGGGTCAACTACTGGGAAGGAAAAAAAAAAAAATAGAATTAAGCGCTAAAGAAGTTAAAGTGGGTTGAGATGGTTAGAGTAGTTATAAGTGTGATCAAGCAAAAGCATACACGGCGTCGGGCTTAAACTCAAGATCCCGTTTGACACAACTTTGTTACAAGATCTGTAACTGGACAAGCGTTACAAGCTTGGGGTTGACTGCTTTCCAGTATGTCATATCCGTTGGTTTTCATGTGGCTCAAGAGATTTGAAGCGTGTCATTTGACTTGTCGTTTTCGAGGGCTGTTACGATTGCCATGATTGCGGTGACCACTTAGCCTTCTTCTGATTGGTGCTCCGATGTTGGGACATTACGATGAAACAGGTTTTGGCGTTAATAAAGGCGAAGTGGACGGATGGTCGCATGGCATTGGGTTTATTCCGAGGGTAAACCTGTTTTGCGATATCAGCACAGGCCACTAGTTGGTAAGAAGTGTGCATTTCATACCTTGTCTGTCGCTCTGTAAGGTCAATACGAGTGTTTTACGCCTTTGTTCAGCTTGATGTCTTGAATGTCATGTTTTACTAAAGCGATGTACATTTGTAATTAATGAAGAGTGCGCTCTGATTGGCTCAAAGTTTTCTATTTAATAATATCAACTGCACTTTGAAATTGTCAACCTTCATTGGTGAAACACGGCCAACAACTTGTTGATAGATTTTGCTTACCCTATTAGTCATCAGCCGGGAATTGACCGAATGCCCTTTAAAAATTTCTACTAAGTATACTCTATTTTAAGCACTTGCCTCTTAATAATGCTCGCCTGGGTCCTAATTACCGATTTAAGCTCAATGTTGAGAAGAATGATCATGATCCCTTGGAGATGCATGTATGGCAGAATCCTTCGGTGGCTGATTCCCTATATATATGCTAGTACTACATGTAAATCTAGAGAACCTCGAACCATGGCCATAGGTGTGTTTTCTATGTATCAACACGGATATATAAACCTATAAAAATCTTAGACGAACTAATAATCTGCAAGAGCCATTGAGCCAATGGCAGGAATCACTGTAGAGGAACCACTGATAAGCCTACGAATTTTCACAGGACTTTTTAGACGAACCAATCGCCTTGATACTGTTCGCTAGACCCATGTTTCCTGAAAATCTATATAAAGGGAGGCCAATTCCCTTCATCTACTTATCAATCAATAAACATTTTATTCATTTCCTACTACCGGGTAATACTTAAATTGAGAAACGATCCTGGCTCCCGGAGTTCCGTTTTGCCATTCAGCACCTCCAATTAACACGGTTTTCATATATCGCTCACCCATTATAGATATACCGGTATTTTCCATTTGTCAAGCTCATATCATATGTATGTGAGAGCAGACGTCTCGGCTTAAATATATTTGGTACAGCCCAGGCCACGTCTACACAGCCAGCATGACCATCATCACCGTCATGCAAAACCGGCCTCGACTTGTGGGTGCCGTGTCATTAGCTGTTGCCGGTTCATTATTCGCCGCGTACCTCGGTAAGCGGCGCCTTGACCGGTCATGCCCGAGAATCCCCTTCATAGAGCTCCCAAAGTCAAGTGCCTGTCGCAACCTCGTGGAGAGCGGCGAAACAGTTCAGAAGCCAGTATGGGGGATTGAAAAGTCAGTTTTGCTGGCCTCGTGGTCTGGCGGGGACAAAACCCGCTGGGTCCCCTCCTTCGTGGCCCTTCAAGCGGACGTTCCCGTCTCCCTTCTCGCTGAATACGGAGCATTTCAAAGCAAGAAGAGTAACGCCGAGGAGCAGGAGGATGCACAGAGGCTGATGCAGAATTTAGTTGCAGCCTTTCTTGATGCACGAGCCAAAGGGCCCGAGGCGTGGTTTCTGGATAAAGATGTGCCATCGTTGTCCTTCGCGCCCGGTAGCCTTTTATTCGGCAATAAAGCCACCATGGGGGCCTTTATGCTTGGTTACTGGAGTACGAACCGGAAGACTTATATCCCACAGCCTCAACCTCTGAGCCCAGAAGCCACTGAGCCTTGCTCTGAGTTCCCGTCGAACCGGGACGCAATACAAGGCAATCCCACAGACGCGGCCGGGGCTGTTATGTACTGGAAATTCCCCGACGGGTTGGTCCGAGCTGTGGAGAAGGCGGCATCGTACGGTCTACCCTGGCGGTTCATGGACGGCGGATTTCAAGAGTTCATTGTGGAGAAGGTGTCAGAAGAAACGGCCAGGGTGACATACGTCAGCCTCGAGTGCTCCAAGCTGTACCCCGGCGGCCAGTCTACAAGGGATTTCAAGATGCTGCCATGGCTGGCTTACGAGCTTCACGTATTATATGCGCAGCTCCTCTGGCGTAATACTGTGAGGCAACTTCACAAGCGTGCAAAACATGAGATGGCTTCTAGAGGAGCATTATGATAGAGAGTAGTAGCAAAGAGACCCCTCCGCTTATAATCCTCACTGCTCCATGCCCTGTATCGGTGCCTATTTAAATAGAAAGTCGGTAGCTTCCTGCCGCAGTGCATGGCCACTCTCCCCACAATCCAGAGATCTCACCCGATGGGAAGCCATGCCGATCGTCCGATTATTAATACAAATAACGTTATGCTATTAGCATTACATGTTATAAAGCCGTTTACGTCTAGCCGCAACAGATCATGGTCAGTCTAAATGACGTGCTTCCCCAGCATTACTAATGCCATCTTTTTGCGGGGCCTATATAATCCCCGTGTGTGTCCTCTTTTTTTCTCTTGAACCTTGTATATCTTTCTTTACTCTACAATGCCTAGCAAGACCGGTACCGAGGTACCCGAAGACCAGAACAAGGTCAAGACTCAGCTCAACTATCTCAAATCTGGTCTTAAAGAGACATTTTACCGTCGTGACCCTAAACCTGGCGAGCAACGTCACAATATTGAGAAAGAGCCACATGATGTCACTATAACCGACTTACGGGGTATCGAAGACCTGTTCAATATTGATAATAGTGGATTCCAATTAGTCAAGGATAAGAAATTTGATTACGAGCTATTTAACGATGAAGACCGTATTGCAAAGGAATACTATCCGCATACTGAAGAACTGATTAAACAAGTCACTGGTGCTAAGCGTGTTCATATCTTTGACCATACTATCCGTCGACGTCAGCCTGAAGCACCAGATGATATAAATAACAGACAACCTGCTACTGATGTTCACATTGACCAGACTCCTACTGCATCGGTTAATAGAGTCAAGAGACATCTGGGCGAAGAAGCAGACGAAATCTTGAAGAACAGAGTGCAATTAATCAATGTATGGCGGCCTTTATTTGATGATCTGACTGATTATCCCTTAGCCCTAGCGGATTATCGTACTATCAATGAAGATGACTTGGTTGTATCTAAATTGATTTATCCTGATTTTGTTGGTGAAACCTATAGAGTAAGGTACAATCCTAATCATAAATGGTATTTTACTTCTCATCAAAACAGTGATGAAGTGATTTTTATTAAATGTTATGATTCAGAACAAGGTGTTGCTAAATTAACTCCTCATACTGCATTTAACAATCCTCAATCACCAGCGGGGGCTCGTAAGCGTGAGTCCATCGAAATTAGAGCATTGGTTTTTCATTAGTCGCATAGCTTTATATTAAATATTATATCTAGCAATATTCATAGGTTTATGTGTATAATGTATGTGACTCGGCTTATTGCCTATTTGGGTTAGAGTTATGCCGAGGACTCGGCCGATATCGCCGAATCGATCTGTCGATCTTTTGATGATGATATGATAATCTATTCGCCTTAGGCTTATTGCCAATTATACATGTTATACATTTACAAATTTATTCTAATTTGGTTATATGAATTATAATAAGAATTCTCTATATATACTACATTAATTGGCGTACTTTGATCTACCTCTTAATTTTGGACCCATTCTGGACAATACAAATGGTATGGCTCCCATTGCCAATGTGATGAATGCTAATAATGTTGAACCCCAAGCTACTGGGAATCTAGGGGTAGACAAATTATGATATAATGCCGAACCAAACAATGGGAATGCGGCAGCAAATGAGGATCTCATAAATGCATTTCCAGCAAATACTGAAGCAATATAGCGAGGATAATTCATTGCAAAATATGCATAAGCACTTTTGAAAATATTAAAAATACCAATCATAAAGAATATTTCCCATATGACTGGTAAAATCCAGTGTATCTGTGCAGTCCATCCAAATAACAGTAATGAAACTGGTAAGAATGGTGAGGCTATTTTGCCTAATATCAAGTAAGTTTCCGGTTGAAGTGTTCCCCGTTTGAAAGCGGGTATGGTTACTTTCAATAAGAAAAGTGATAACATAGTATAAGCAAAGATAGCACCAACACAAAACCCCATATAAGCTAACCCTAACTCTATCAATGTAAAGTGATAATATTCTGTAAATATAATAGGGAAGGCTTCAAAGAATAAATAAAAACATCCATATACCAAAGCGGTATAAAGATCAAAAGCAAGTACGCCAGGTTCAGATAAAATTATTGCAAAGGGTCTCCAGAATGTTTCTCTCAGGATTTCTGATTTAGTTAAATGTTTTGCATTTTTATCACTTAATGTATAATATCTATTATCACCAGTTTCCTTTCTAATTCTTGCCGCACGTTTCTCCAATACTTTAGCGCCATAAGTTTCAGGATAAAATAATACTAAGCTTATCCAAAGAGTACCACAGATTATTAGCATTAACCAAAAAATCCATCTCCACCCCTTTGCTACTACCATAGCTGCCCCAATCAATGGCCCAATAATTGGTGATGCTACAGCACCCATTGCCCATAGTCCAATAAAAAAGGGTAAAACTTCGGGGTTAACAAAATCACCCAATGAAGCTGCACCGGTAGATAATGAAGGAGAAGATAATACTCCATCTATAAATCGGATAACAATTAATCCTCCAACATTATGTACAGTTGCAGCACCAATTTGAAATAAACCAAAGAGCAAAACAGTAACAATATAAACATAAAGTCGACCGATTTTGGCATTTTCAGTTATAGACGAAAAAATCATTGGACCAACTCCATAGCCTAATACAAATGCACTAAGATTGAGAGTAGCAACTACCTGACCAACCCCAAACTCTTGTCTTACACCTTCTTGACCAGGGTTATAAATAGTTGACCCCATATATGTAATAGTCGTTAAAATCATAGTTTGAACAGTAACAATGGTTTTTTTATATCGAGGCCAATTTAGGGGGTTTTCCGGGTCATCAGGTCCATTCCAATGGACAAGGAACCTATCATCAGGTGAATCGACGACACTCGGCGATTTTGTGCCGTCATGATTTTCATGAGCGGGTTGGGTATTTGCCGCATTCCCGTTAGTAATACTGGCGTTATCAATGGTTGTCTCTTCATCATCTTCATTATCTTGGGTAACCTTAGAGGCTGTTTCGTCTGCCTCTGGCTTAAGAGTGGCCTTTTGAGGGCGAAAGTTTGAGGGTAACTTGACAACACCGGCTAGCTCGAGGATGTCAACTAAAAAAGTGTTGCGAAAGGTTTCAGTATATCCCATTAGATAGTTATTCTTCGATGATGTTATAACTTAGGAGTCCCGGGGAAAACTGGCTCATTTATATACATCCAATGGTAGTATTACAGCATTCGTCTTCTAGAATCATCATGGATATTCAGTCCCCATTGGGGAAATGATTAGCGCCAAGAAGCAATGGCCATTGGAGCAGTGTTTAATACTATTTATGACTGGCTAACTAGACGACTAGACCTACCTTGCGTATACCGTATACGGTATATGGAGCTATATTATAATTATGTATACGCGATTTTTAAGGTTTTTGATCGCATGACAATCATCGACGATCTGTAAATCGGAGAAATCTACCTTAAATTTCGGAAAATTCCTTCGGAATTAGGCGTTAATCGGATTCGGCTCCGGCCCCACATATTTGTCGACATTATTCCGAATAATCTATGATGATTACTCAAAACTCTTTACTGATCTCATAACGTATTAATGATACAAAGGGTGAGTAAAAAATTAAATCTATTAGGATAAATATACTTCTATTAAGGGATAAATAAATCAGTTTGCGTACTTTGACCTTCCTCTGAGACGAGGTCCCATTCTGTACAAAATGAATGGAATGAATCCCATTCCAATAGCAATGAAGGCTAATAACGTTGACCCCCAGGCTACTGGGAATCTTGGGGTTGACAAGTTGTTATACATTGCTTGACCAAATAATGGGAAAGCAGCAGCAAATGAAGACCGCATAAATGCATTTCCAGCAAATACTGAAGCAATATAACGAGGGTAATTCATGGCCAGATAAGCAAATGCTGCTTGGAAAATATTAAATACCCCCAGAACAAAGAAGATTTCCCAAACAATTGGTAGGATCCAATGTTCTTGTGCGGTCCATCCAAATAATAACAATGAAAGAGGTAAGAATGGAGCAGCTATCTTAGCCAAGGTTAAAAATGTTTCCTGATTAAAAGTTCCTTCTTTAACTGCTGGAACAATCACTTTAACAAGGAAAACTACCAGCATCATATAAGCAATAAAACATCCAACGCAGAATCCAAAGTAAGCCAATCCAACTTCTACCAAGGTGAAGTTATATACTCCAACAAAGACAATGGGGAAAGCTTCGAAGAATAAATAGAAACATCCATATGCCAAAGAAATATAAATATCAAAGGCCAAAATACCTGGTTCCGAAACAATTAGAGCAAATGGTCGATAAAAGGTTTCAATCAAAAAGTCTCTTCTATTAACTTGAGCTTCTTCTCTTTCTTTAAGAGTATAATATCTATTATCACCAGTTTGTTTTCTTAATCGAACAGCTCTTCTTTTCAAAACATTTTCACCATAAGTTTCTGGAAAGAAGAATGATAAAATAATCCAAAGAGTTCCACATAACATTAACATGAACCAGAAAATCCATCTCCAATCTTCAGCATCTACCAAAGCTGCACCAATGATCGGAGCAATAACTGGAGCAGCAACTGCACCAACGGCCCATAATCCAATAAATAATGGTAAGATCTGAGGGTTTACAAAATCACCCAAAGTTGCACCACCAGTAGAAATTGATGGTGAAGATAAAAATCCAGTTATAAATCGAAGAACAACTAATCCTCCAATATTATGAACAGTGGCAGCACCAATTTGGAAAATTGCAAAGAAAAATAATGTAGTCAGATAGACATAAAGTCGTCCTAATTTGGCACTTTCAGTGATTGGAGAAAAAAATAATGGTCCAACTCCATATCCTAATACAAACAAACTCAAATTAAGAGTACCAACAACATGACCCACTTTAAACTCTTCTTGAATCTGTTCTTGACCAGGAGTATAAATCGATGAGCCCATATAAGTGACGGTCGTTAACAACATCATAAGAATAGTAACGACCGTCTTTTTGCCTCTAGACCAGTTCTGGGGGTTTTCTGGGTCATCGGGTCCATTCCAATGAACTAAAAAGGGGTCGGCGGTAGAAGCATCCTTAACCCCTTCCAATCTATCCTCTTCATCTCGTGCAGACCGAGTACTCACAAGAGCTGCACCAAATGCATTTGTCTCAGCGGCAGGCTCATCTTCATATCCTATAGGCAAATGATGGTGTTCTTTGTGAGAATTTCTGGAAGTTCTATTTTCAACTTCCCCACTGTCCACTTCCGTGTCGGTGTTGCCGTGAAGACTTGTCGGTCTATCTGAATCGTTATCGGCGCCTCCGCCTTCCTCCAAGTCCAGTTCTTTCGTGACATGGTTTGTTTGCTCGTTATCGCCCTTCTTATCCTCCGAAGCAGTTGGGTCTGTGACCTGGGGCTGGTAGTTATGAGGCAGCTTGACCACTCCCAGCGCTTCGAGCACATCGACCACAAGGGTGTTTCTGAAGGTCTCTGTGTATCCCATTGTTGTAGAAGAAAACTGGTGGTACTTTTGCCAGGAACAAGAAAGGAATTCAATGAATGGAAAGTTCAAAAGGAAAAGGAGCAAAAAAGGGGGGGAACCAGTGGATATTTATACTTTGAAGGCCGGCGGCTCGGTCTTAAACGTCGGTGGACCGTTTTCCAGCATCTTCTTACAAATCCACAACCCCGAAAACCCTAATAACTAAGCAAGTAATCATCTCCGGTGAGTAACCCTCCCTTCCAAAAAAAAAAATAGAATGATCATCATCTCAAATCGCCCAAATTAAGGTTATCTCCGTGGACAAATCTGATGGTCCCACTATATTGCAGCCAGTGTTGTTCCGCGGCATTTGCCCGTGTGGCCCCGCCGCACATGCCGCGGCGTTACTTTAATTCATCTGCATGATTATTTGTCATGCGCGATGAGTCAACCTCCGTCCGCGGCGCTAAGCCGTGTTTTTGCTGACTAACCGCTCAACGCAAACACGAAACTGGCACGAATCTGTCGCGACATTTTCGCGTCTAATCCCAGAAAGATCAAAACAATAAAACAATATTCAGTGCTCAGAACTTGGGATTTCTTTCTTCATCCTTCTCATTGTCGCGTCTTTTTCGTTCCTTTTTTAGTCGTGGTCTTGTCCAATTAAAACTTGTCTTGCTAATAGCAGGTTACTCGTATTGTTTTCGTTTCTGAAAGTAGTAATGCAACGATTTTAGCATGTTATTGTTAATGATACTAGTAACTATATTTGGAACTGATTCTGTTGATGAATGATTGGTGGTTAGTTATGGTAATTATTGTTTCGGTTATAATCTATTGTATGCACGTGACATGCCATGAGTTACAGGCTTTCACTTGAAGGAATATTTAAATGGAGATGGATTAGTCGCGTGCGCCCTTCCTTGTGTTATAACCTCTAGAGTAGTCCAGCTCTATCTTTAACATACCAGTTGCACTTTGAAATTTAGCTGTAAAGATAGTTATATGTTACTCCCAGTAGCAATATATTATACTATTATAATAATTGTACTGGCACCCTGTGCTAGGAGTTAATATCTGGAAACTCATGCAATGTCACCTGGATTCATCTTCTTGATATTTTCTGCCACTAGAGTAAGATATATACCACGTTATACCTTTTAACAGTGGGTCTTACTCAGTTCAATTCTCTACCGAATGATCTCAAATGCCTTTTAGCAGGGGCTCTGCAGGGACGATCCTAGATTCCAGTCTGATCAGGCGGAATCCTAAGTACCAGCACTAGTATAATGTCTGAACGAAATCAAAATGTTTCGATCTTACCCTGAGGTGTTAACTATTTTCGGAACTTAGTCACATAGTTGCCGGTAGAATGACTAGAATTGCGGTGATTATTAGATGAAACAGCATATAATACATAAAAAGGCTGGATGTCAAGCTTGGGTGATTTGGAACTCTCAAAATATTAGTGATATCCAATTGTCAGGCTAACATATCCTACGGTTTCCATACAGTCAAGTGGTAAGCAGTGGCTTTGCTCTATGGTAGAGGACTTTAAAGATGGTGAATTCCAAGGCGAGAAAATGAACCGGTTCGAGTTAGCTATGGCCCAGTCTTTGGCTGTATTTGTTCTTACTACTCATTTATTTACAGACGATATGAGGGGTAGTGGTGAAGAGTTTTACCACATTTGACTACTAAACCCTTTACAAATGGGTCAATGTATGATCTGAACTTAGAACCTCGTGATACCTAATATAAAATCAACGAGGGCACTATCAGAAGTGCCAGCAAATACTATAGAGGGTATGGTTGCTACATGATAGACTACGGGAAAGAGAAAGAGTTATAAATAAATAATTCATTAATAATACTACGTTATACATTGGTCCCTGTTGGAACATTCTCGAGTTGTTAGCTTGTGCTAA
>JAJMEQ010000080.1:0-54529 GCA_030574255.1 Groenewaldozyma tartarivorans | reverse complement strand
TTTTTTTTTTTTTTTTTTTTTTTTTTTTTTTTTTTTTTTTTTTTTTTTTTTTTTTCCGATCAGCTTTTGACGATCGATCGATAAACTTTAAGTTGCTCGATGGCGGCGATGGGTTAATACAGTACATGGGTTATAACAAAATGTACGTACGAACTTCAGTGCCAGCTATATAACTATAAGGCCCTAAATAGCTAGGCTTATATAGCTAGCTAGCTAGTTATAGATTTAGAGCGATAGTAGACTAGTCAGGCTACCAGCTGGATATAACAATCAAGAGTGAAACTTTTACCTCGCTTTTAATATGAGCGACAACGAGCAGGCTCCAAATGAAGAAAAGAAGTGGCCTAGTCAAGAAACCACAGAAACAGTTGCTAAGAAATCTACGAGAAAACGGAGGCCAGCGAGAGTCCAGGTAGATCCATCAACAGTGCGAGAAGATGACCGACCTCCACAAACAGGGTCTACTTTCAACATATGGTACTTGAAATGGTAAGTTCACCTGTCCTGTATACTGAAACCAGATACTAACTTTTTTTTTGTAGGAGTGGAGGAGACAGAGATGATAGTGCCCTTAGTCAACGTAAAGCTGATTCAAGATGTAACATAGCGAGAGATTCAGGATACACCAAAGCTGATAAAATCCCCGGTAGCTTTTTCTGTTTATATTTTGCAAAGGGACTGTGCCATAATGGCAAAAATTGTGAATACTTGCATCGGTTACCTACACTTACAGATATATTTTCACCAGATGTTGACTGTTTCGGTCGGGATAAGTTTTCTGATTATCGAGATGATATGGGCGGGGTTGGGTCTTTTTTAAAACAAAACAGGACGATATATGTAGGCAGGATAAACACTAAATATAAGAATATGGAGGAAGTAGTTTCGAGACATTTCAGTGAATGGGGCGAAATTGAACGTATACGAGTATTAAATGACCGAGGTGTTGCATTTATCACTTACGCTAATGAAACTAACGCCCAATTTGCAAAAGAAGCAATGGCTCATCAGTCACTTGATCTTGATGAAGTGCTAAATGTGCGGTGGGCAACAGAAGACCCCAATCCTGCGGCAAAAGCTCGGGAAAAACGAAGACTAAATGAACAAGCTACTGAAGCCATAAAGGCATTATTACCTAAAGGTTACCTTGAAGAGTTACAAAATCCTGATGCTAAAAAGAGAAGAATAAAAGATAGTGGATTAGAAGGATATGCTGTACCTCCAGAACTGTATTATAAACCTAATAATGATAATAGACTGATTGATAACGGGAAACAGATCGAAGAAAACAACCCACATAGTTTGGAAGATCAAAATCAAAGTTCACCGAAAAATGACATATTTGATGAAATTACACTTAATAATTTAAAAGCATTGAAAGAAGCTCCTCCTCCTCCTCCACCAGCTTCACAGACAAGTGGGTTGGGATTAGATTATGATAGCGATTAAATAAATACTAATGATACATACACTTATTTCCTAATCTTCCTCCTTTTCATGCGTTCGTTTTTTAATCTTCCTAGTAGCAGCTGCAGGATGTCGACTTAACTCGCTAGGCACTTCACTGACCCGCGATACTGCTAACATTTGTTTTAAGTCATAATACAAATCTTCATCTTCTTGACCCAAAAAGGTTATGGCTTTACCAGTCTTCCCAGCTCGACCAGTACGACCGATTCTATGCGTATACGCTTCGATAGTCATGGGCATTTGGAAATTGATAACTAATGAAACATCAGAGATATCTATACCTCTTCCTGCCACATCTGTAGCCACCAAGACATCTGCTTGGCCAGTTTTTAACTTATCCAACGCAGCTTCACGTTGTTCTTGGGTTTTACTCCCATGCATAACCGCTGCACGCCACTTAGTATTTCCAAGAGTACTAGCAATACTATCACACATCTTTTTGGTATTGGCAAATATAATTATAGGTGGCTGGTATTTGTGACTGTCAAGAATCTTGACTGTCGCTTCTAACCTTGGATTAATTTCTGGAATTATTCGAACTTCTTGACGTACTCTATCAGTAGCAGCACCTAGTTGTCCAACATTGACTATACCGGGGTTATTAAGATAAGTTTCGGCCATCCGTTCAATTGATCTAGGCCAAGTAGCGGTATACATCATTGTCAATCTTGGTCTTACTTTAGCCTCAGTTTTTGGGAATGCCGCAATTATGCCTTGAATTTGTTCTTCAAATCCAAAATCAATCATTCTATCAGCTTCATCCAAGACTAAATAACAACATTGCGAAAGAACAAGTAAATGTTGTTCAAGAAAGTCAATAATTCTACCAGGAGTACCAATTAATATTTCGGCACCCCTTTCCAACTTCATAGCCTGGCTTTCAACAGAATGCCCTCCTACAATTGCTGTACATCTAAAACCTAAGGGTTCACAAAATTTTGTAGTTTCAGTTTCAATCTGCAATGCCAGTTCACGGGTAGGAGCCAAAATCAATGCATAGGGGCCATCATCGAATGATTCTTTGGATAGTTTTGGTAGATCCATTATATATGCTAAAAGCGGGATAACAAAACTAGCAGTTTTACCTGAACCAGTTTCAGCTACACCTACAACATCTCGTAATGATAAAGCTATAGGTATAGCAGCTCGTTGAATAGGCGTTGGTTCAGTATATCCCAGTTTTTCAACAGTAGTTAAAATGGTTTTGGGAATAGTAGAGTCATGCCAATTTAATAACGGATTAGGAATATTGCCACCTCTAGTGACAATTCTAAAGTTTTCCTTAAATACACGCCAATCTCGTGCAGTCATTTCATTCGCTGATTTTTCATACCATGGTTTATCTTCTTCAACTGTCTTGATCTTCCTTCTGAACTCCTCCTTCTCCCTTTCACGTCTCATCCGTTCCTCATAACCGGACCCTTCAACAACTGGACCCCTTTCTGGAGCTTTATTTGTATCCCAATATTTGTAAACTGAATCATCCTGATTAAACGTATCATCGGTGGCTTTCCAATCAAATTGAAAAACATTACCACCAACTTTTACACCTCTGTGGGGCTTCTTACTAGCATTCTGATCCCTTGTCTCACTTACTGGGGGTTCACGGGAACTACTGGGTTCCTTACTGTTTATTGGTGATACAGGCTTCAATTTGGGCTTTGTAGCCTCTTCCTTAGCTTTACTTTGTAAAGCTAACTTGGCACGTTCACTTCGTGATAAGAATTTGGGCTTGCTAAGTGCATCTTTTTCCTTACGTTTCTTTTCAAGTAAGTCTTCTACGGACAAGGGTCCATTTCGTGACATCAGGTGTAACTGATATATAATTTTGTAGATTTGGTAGAATTGATCATCAGATCTAGAAAAGATCGGATATCGATAAAGTTAGTAAAGTTAGCCCTATATGTTACTTTGTGGTGGCGGTATATTTTGGTTATAACACCTTTGATCTCTAATATACCTGAACCTTCGATTTGACACCAATATTGTTTATTCCTAACCATTTCCACGGTACATTGAAGAATCAAACTTGTATTGTAGAGGTCAGCAGCAATGACGGATATCCCAAGTGACAATGACGTTGAAATGACTGGGGCCGAGTCGACCAAGCCCGAAACTGAAGCATTGCTCGTTAATGGTAAGTTTGCCAACACCATCATCAGAGATTATGGAGGATCTAACATTGATAGAAATCAAGGCAAGCCTGGATACATTGGATAGAAGTGTAGTTAATTATGACCCTAGATTCACACTGAAGATTCTGAGAGGATTGCCATCATTAAGGAAGCGTATCACTGAGGAGACGCTAGTTACTCTAATAGATTACAAGTACCCTTCTTCGAATCCTACTAAGAAGTTACTATTAAGTTATGTTGACACAGAGGCATCTTCCAACGATGAAATGGAAGTTGATGAAGGCAATACTAGAGAAATAAGTCCTGAGGTTGATGTATTTTTCCATTTGTTAATTCAAGTATGGCTCCTCAATCAGAAGGAATTTGATGCCCAAAAATTTAAATCTTTCAGTGAGCATGCTGTTAACAAATTAACCGAGTATAACCGTCGAAGTCTGGATTTCTTTGCTGCTAAAATTTGGTTCTACTATGCTAGGTCTGCTGAACTTTTGGGTAATGCCGAATCAGTCATTCCTAGATTATTATTAGCATTAAGAACAGCTACTTTACGACATGAAAGTGAAACTCAAGCTTCATTGATTATTTCGATTGTACGAATCTATTTACAGAATAAAAAGATTTCTCAGGCAGCTAATCTGATTGATAAAACTGTATTCCCTGAAGATTCAACTTCAAATGCGTTAGGTGCGAGATATCTTTATTACTTGTCATTCATTCTTGCTATTCAATTGAATTACTCTTCTGCTTATGAAAAAGTTACAGCAGCAATTAGAAAAGCGCCACAAACTTCTCAAGCTTTGGGATTCTTACAAGCCGCGCATAAGTTGAGTATAGTTGTTGAATTGCTTATGGGGGATATTCCCGATAGAGCTGTATTCAAGCAACCTGAACTTGAAAAGTCATTAGAACCATACTTTGATGTAGTTCAGGCAGTTAGAAATGGTGATGTTACCAAATTTTCAGAAACAGTTGCTAAACATGCAAAACGACTCAAGGCAGATGGCACTTATTCATTAGTCTTAAGATTAAGGCAAAATGTCATCAAAACTGGTATACGAATCATCAATTTGGCATATTCAAGGATCTCATTAAAGGATATTTGTATCCGGTTAGATTTGGGTAGTGAAGAATCTGCTGAATATGTGATTGCTAAGGCAATTAGAGATGGAGTTATTGATGCTAAGATTGATCATGAACGTGCTTTCATGCAATCCAAGGAAGTATTGGATATTTATTCAACTACTCAACCACAAGAAGCCTTACACGATAGAATCAATTTCTGCATGACTCTGTATAATGACAGTGTCAAATCGATGAGATACTTATCTGGTGATGATAGAGTAGACTTAAAATCAGCCGAAGAAGCAAGAGAGCGTGAAAAGGAATTGGCTACTGAGATTCAAGAGGGAACTGATATTGATGATGACGATGGTAATTTCGATCTGTAAACTGAATTTTAGTAAAATAAATTATCTGTAATTTGATAGATTGTAGTTATTTCTCATCATGCTCGTTTGTCCTAACTGCAGTATTACGGTATACCACTGTAGAGCTGTAGAGAAATCTATAGAGATCTAGATCGATCGATCTGCAGAGCTTCAGATTTGAATAACCAGCGCTCTGAGCTCGAGTGTTCAACTAATATAGCTGTCATGACAGTCAACGAGGATATAGCTATATCCTTGAAACCTCAAGAGACTCATGAAGAAACCATTAATCTGTAAGTTTGTTGATGTGAAAACTTTTTTTTTTTTCGTGCAAATTAACTTTAGTCAACACTCGTTGAGTAAAATCATTCCACGAATTATCCAAGAAAGAGGATCGTTTGCAGAATTGTCTGAGGAGCAATTACGGGAAGATGCTATGCGAGAGGAACAAGGTGTTTCTCCCAAAGAGGATGAAGACGGAGACTTATCAATGAAGGACGACGATAATGATGATAACGACAATATGACGTTACACAATCAACGGATATTTGAACAAAGTCGTGAAAAATTGGTCAAAAACGTTGCAGCTGCTCAGAATGATGCAGCCATAGCATTGGATTTTGTCTCTTTGCTTATATCTTGCTTGAGACCGGCAGCTGGATCAGTTTCCATGTCACCTCATTTAAAACAACACGTGCCGCTAGGATCACTAGGTGCTGATGCCCTATGGACAACTGCACCTGTAGAGGATCCCGCCGTGAATGTTGGCTGGAAAGTCAAATCATTAGAAGAAGCTGCTGGCATAATTGAGTCTGCGTCTAAACGATTAAGTGTGGAAGTTGAAAAAGAAGAAAAATATTGGCATTCAATTTTAGAGACTGTCAATAGTGGCGAGTTATTATTTAAAATAAGAAGAGGTGATTCTAGAGGATTAGGAATTAAGTACGGGTTTGCTGATTCGGGGTCAGAATTTAGTGATAAAGGGCTATCAGTTATCAAACGAGGCCATAATGGTGAAATGGTTTTTATTGGCAATAATGCAGAACGAAAAGCAGTAAGGGCAACTATTTATAATATTTCTAATAATGAAAAAATCCTAGTTGGATCATCGAATAAGGATATTTTATTACCTGATACATCTGTCAAAAATCAAATTGATAATGCAAGGAATTTGTTATTTGAGAAGGAATTATTCTTTGAGGTATGTATACTCTTACCAGTAGTGGCTGAAGTAAGCTAATTTGTTTTAGATGGCAAAAGAAGGAAGATTACTGGCTTCAAATAAAGTAGCAGTAGAAGATGATAAGATTAGTGTACATTTTGGTGATGAGATTTTGGAAATTGATTATGTGGATACATTTGAAGAGGGTAATGAAACCAATAACGAAGAAACAAAGTTCTCGGAAAAGGCAGAACTGATTGCTAACTTATTACGGTTATTGTTATGCTATTCACATAAACGCAATTTAGCAAGGAAAAATTCAATTCCCCCAGCAATGGTTAGTAAGCCGTAAGTAATATTCTTTTTGATATGTGCACATAAGGAACTTTTTTCTAACTATTAAGACTGCTGAGAAGAAATACTACAGCACCATTAGTCATTCTACGACCATTGGTGGCTCAAATCCAGCATCATAAAATTATTAAAAGGACAACAAGGTTGCTCAAAATGTTACTGGAAGACCATGAAGATACCGAATTGAAATTGGAAGAACCACAAGAAGAAGAGAAAACTTCTTTGGGCAAACTGATGCTTGCACCATTATCAAAGTATATCATTACCACGGCTAGTGTCGAAATCACAATTCTGACTTCTTCGCCGTTACAATCTTATAAACCATTATACGATGCTGCAGCAACAGCCAAAAGTGATGGTTCAATGATCTCCAAAACAGACTTTTACGAGTTAGACGAGCTGGAAGACTGGATTAATTGGATACTGAAAAGAAAGTAATGATAATTTGTATCCTATGCTATTGTAATGCCAGAAAATTGTATATGATCTTAATGTTCCACAACTTAGTTTATGCGTTTGACTATGTATATATATATATAATGCGTTGTTCGTTTGAACACCTACCTGTTATTCTATTAAAACCACCCATACATAATAAGCATATATCATGTAGGGTCTATTTTCAAAGTGGCCTTGCTGAAATCTGGGGTAGGATACAATCGAATACCGTCGTAGTGCGGCTTAATCATGTAACCTTATCAACTGTGGAGAGTTTTAACGGCAAAATCCGAAAACTTGACTTTAAATATTCATCAACTACCAGGAAATTTTCGTGATCACAATATTTTTGCCCCAGGACCTAAAAGATCCAGATAACCCATATACCGTAGTATCTAACAGTTGTGGGGGGAAAGAATACACACGTTTTCAGCGAGTATACAGGCTTAGCCATGTCGTTCATGAACGGAGGAGCGGAATGCTCTACTAGCAACAACCCATTATCACAGCTAGCGAAGCGAACCACTGATGATAAATCATTACAATATGATAGGATAAGTGTTCCAGCAGGGTCTATTGACAATGGTATACGAACCAGTGCCACTATGTCAGCAGAAGATCAACATAGTTTTGAGTCTTTCCGTGACCCTACTCGAGCAGAATCTACCAATAATGTATTTAATTTCGATAAAATGAGCCATGAAATTGGTGGTATACGTCAATATCGAAGTACTTCTGGACCGATACGACCTGCTGGATGGGTTAACGAGTTCAAAACCCGGGTAGTATCTGGCCCTATTGTGGACGAACGGCAGGTGTCACCGGTGAGTCCTCCAGAACATTGGGCTAATGAGTATCAATCTAGTCAAATGAGTCCTGTTAGTCCAAGGTTTGGAGTACCACCATTGAAGTATCAGCCTAGTGTTCCGACACATAGCTATATCACAACTACTCCTGTATCTGCTACTACGACGCCTAGTGATACTGCACAGTTGGATCAGAAATGGGAGGAACAGTTTAAACAGGTTGAAGAAGAAGAGGCTGCGGCAACTGCAAGAGCCAGTACGGATTCCCCTGAAGTTATATTGGATGAAGTCAACGCTAAAGAAGAATCAAACATCCTAGAAGGTGACGATCTATTTGAAAATGTTTGGCAAAGGATTAAGGATGATGTATTGGATGGTGTTGATGATTGGACTAGTGATAAGGCCGGGCCATCATGGGATAGAGATTTTAACGAATATGCAAGATTACAACCAGAATTTGGCGTTTATGAATTTGAACAGAATAATCCATTAATGGAAGATGAGGATCCATTTTCTAAAGGGTTGGAGTTATTAAATAATGGAGGTAAATTGAGTTTAGCTGCTTTATGTTTTGAGGCAGCTGTTCAAAAAAATCCTGAACATGTCGAAGCATGGTTGAAACTAGGTTCAGCCCAAGCACAAAATGAAAAAGAAGAACCGGCTATACGGGCACTAGAACGATGCATTCAGATTGATCCACATAACCTTGAAGCATTTTTGAGTCTATCAGTATCGTATACCAATGAAGGGTATGAGAATGCTGCATATGCAACTTTAGAAAAATGGTTGGCAACTAAATATCCTGATGTTGTAGCTCAAGCTCATACTCAAACACCACCTATTGAAGATAGGTTTCAGCTGCATAGTAGGGTTACTGAATTATTTATACGAGCTGCCCAATTATCACCGGATCTGGCTAATATGGATGCAGATGTACAAGTAGGATTAGGTGTTTTGTTTTATGGCAACGAAGATTATTCCAAGGCTATTGATTGTTTCAATGCTGCATTAGCAGTTAGACCTAATGATCATTTGTTATGGAATAGATTAGGGGCAACTTTAGCTAATTCAAATCGAAGTGAAGAAGCTATAGCTGCTTATGACAATGCATTAAGACTTCGACCTTCATTTGTAAGGGCTAGGTATAATTTAGGAGTATCTTGTATCAATATTGGATGCTACAAAGAAGCTGCCCAACATCTATTAACGGCATTACAATTACATAAAACTGATACTCCTGAAGATGATTTGATAGCTAACCAAAGTACCAATCTTTATGATACATTGAGACGAGTATTCTTGGCGATGGAACGAAGAGATTTGGTTGAGTTGGTTGGTCCAGGTATGAATCTGGATGAATTCAGACAAGAGTTTGATTTTTAATGAAGTAGCATGTAAATTATATTATTTATCGCATCAAAAGGGTAAAAATAAAAATATATTTATTAATTTAATCATTTATTTATCGCAACAACTCAAGTTATTCATACCTACCAAAACAGACTTGTTAAAGTCTTGAACGGATTGGGGTACATCCAAAGCAGGGTTACGTTCGAAAAATCCGGAAGGTTTGAGATGAATAGTATGAATTTCCACTGGCATGACCGGGAAATCTTCTGTTCGAGGGATATGTGTAATACCCATGGTTGCCCAAACGACTATATCTTCATTACGGGTCTTTTCACCTGATTTGGACCATACATGTAATCCCTCATCCTTTTGAGACTGATTGGTGAATTCACCGGCGGCATTTAGTTGGTCTTCATCGTACTTGGTGACCCAAACTGGATGGGTAGCAAAGGCAGCTCGTTTCTTGTTAAATGTTGTATCCTTAGCTAATAACATTTGTGCGGGCGGAACAACCACTTTATAAGCTACTGGTTTTTTACTAGTCTTGTTTATGACATTTTCATTGATAATCTTGAATTCCCTATGAGCATTAATATCAAAATCGGCATATCCAGCCTCTTCAATATATTTATCCTTGGTAACATATCCATTACCGTAATAGTTATTTTCATCTGCCGGTAACTCATGAGTTTCTTGTAATAGCAAAGTATTCTTGTGGCCATCAATAGCTGGATCAATTCTAAATGAGATCAAATGTTGATGATAAGCTGCCATCACACCTGGGCCTACAACTGTACCCCATGGAACAGTTATATCATCATCAATAGGCATAGTTGATAGAATACCAGTGGCTCTAATTTGTAAATCAATTCCCCCAGCTTGATCAAAGATAAATTCTAATACGTATTCATAATTAGCAACAGTTGCAATGGTTTGAATAACCAATTGACGACGTCGAGCTACAATAGCCTTTTCATTACGATAGTTAACATGCTTGAATAATAATCCACCATCTTGTTCATGTAAACAAACAGCAGTCTCTTTCTTTACTGGTGAACCATCAACCCCAGTAATATATCCATCAAAGTATTTAATGTATCCCAAACAGTCACATCCTAACTTGAGACTGTTTGCAGATACGCCAAATCCGACATCACCAAGATCAAAAGCCTGCTTACGATGATATGGTGCACGAGGATCACCATAAGGTACGGTCATTTCTGAGCATGAGATTCTATAAAAAACATCTCTTCCATCAAATCTTGCACCATAAATAATTGCACCTTCTCTATAAGTCCAGCCTAGTCTAAAGTCCCATTTCTGCCATTGGATACGGTTACCATCAACAGAAAATGAAGGTCCCTCGGGTTGTTGGACAGTATAAGGTTTGAGTCCTTCACGAGGAGATAATTTAGTTAAATCTGGAGTATATTCAACTGCTTCCTTTGGAATCCAAGGTAAAGTTTCAGTAGTGGTTGAGTCAACACCAGCAGCCAAGTAATCCATACGAACAAACTCAGTGGTAGTTCTATCAAAAACTGGGGAAAACCTCAATGGTAATGAATAATGGTTAGATTCTTCATGAGATGCCAACGCAAGGTACATATACATTTGTACCAGTCCTCGTTTTTCCTCGGGATCATCTGTAGCATATATCCAGGGATCAACTCGAACAACGTACTCCTTAGGTAAGTTCAACTTTTCGACCTCTGCAAGAACCTTGGGATGCTTGAGACAAATCTCCTCAATCACCATCATCTCCTGGGGGTTGAACGGAGCCTGCACACCGTCAGCCAAGGGAGTGAGCTTCAACACTTGCCCGGCATATGGATCAACAATGGCCTTGTAGTATTTGTTAACCTTGTCCAATCGGAAGTAGGCTTTAGTCAATCTAGGATAAACCGGCACTTGCTTTCCGGCACGTTCAGCCGCAAGAACCTCGAGAGCCTGGGCCTTTGGCGGCTCGTTTATGTCTATTACATTGAAAACTAGCTCCTTTCCTGGATGGGACTTCTTGAGCACAGCAGCGGTGGCTTCAATCTCGGTAGGAAGCACGGGATCAAGCAGGTGTGGGGTAGCAGTAGATTGAGTCATTGTGGAGAACGAACACTAAGACAATGCCTCAACGAGACTGAAGTATACACAAAAAAAACAGATAAGTGTATAACTGGACAAAGTGAGAGAGAAAGAACTTCCGTAAGGATAGGCCCGACCTGGGGGCTTAAATAGGCCATGGTCACGGTAGGCGCGGAAGCTTCAGTAAACTATTAATGCCGATCCGTTGATGATCAGTTTATCAGATCGGCAAGATAACTTAACGTAAGTGGAGCTCAGATAATTAGACGCTGACCGATTAGAGGTAAAAACCTACTATGGGCATTTGGTATACCGCGCGGTAATATCTTCGATCATCTGAGAAGTCCCAAAAGGGAAGTTGTAACCGATGAGTTTACGCAAAAACAACAAAAATACAAAATCACAGCATGCCATGCATGTGAATTTTGACATACAATTGCAAGCATAATTGTTTGTCAGCAAGTACACTATAGGCCGGCCTATACAAAAATAAGTTTTCTCGAATAAGAATAAGGCCGACTGTGCTATCGCTCTGATGGCTATCGATTCGATAACGCGGAATAATGAGATATCATGATAATCATTATCATATCAATACCCCGGGACAGAATTCCGATAATCTCAAAGATCGGTATCTCCTGCGCATGCGCTTAAATCATATTATAATGTCCCTCGGAGATTTTTGTTATATGAGATTTGTGAATCAGTCGTTTTGCAAATTGAAACACCTCAATTATTAGATTTTCACTTGGCTGGCCATCCACTGGCTTCAATTGCAGTGTTACATTTATCCGTAAATTCGGTCAAAAATGTCACTGTAACACCGAAGAAACTTTATTCAACGGTAGTGATAAAATGATATGATATTTGTGGAAGTTACGATAACCTTGTTCAATTGATTCTATACGGTTCTTTGAAACTCGAGAACTAAAGTTTATACCCCTTTAATACTGATATCCACTGGAAATCTTATAAACCCGTTATGTATACTCGGTCCTACTCGGGCTTCACATGACCCCACTGTATCACGAATCACCAAGGTGTCGACATTGAACTCGTTTAATATTACATGTAAGACACCAGGTTAAGTAATATGGTGGAATGTGGAGAGCTCAAGGTTTGGAATATCTTTGAGTACTCAAAATTGTCTTAGCCGTTGTTCACCGCGTAGGCTAGCTAGATGAGAGCCAAGGCGGTTATCGATAAATAATCATTATCAGGCTTATCACCGTCGTTCTCCCCGTGTTATAACGGTATTTTCCATCGCGACATTTGGCCATATTAATGTATTGGAATTTATCAAAAATATACCTCTGTTAGAAAGGTTCTAGAAGCTTTTTGTTTAATATCATGCAGAGAAAGAACTCTAAAGTTCACCCCTGGTCTGGACCCCCTAACTTTGAAACATTAAACTCACAGTTGTGACCCCACATTTCCTCATCAAGTAACCCCCATTCTGTACCACTTGATAGATAGGATCTGATAAATGTCTTAGTCGCTAGAAAGTTGAATTTCTTACTTGCATTTCGGGATTCCGTGCCCGACTACCGATCCTTAATTCCTAGTATTTCGTATAACTTCATAAATTTTCAAAAATAAAATGACAAAATACATTTATGCTCTATACGTAATACATATTTAAATTATAACTTAAACCGGATGAGAGGTGACGTCACTTCGTTTTTCGTTT
Source organism: Groenewaldozyma tartarivorans (assembly GCA_030574255.1). Taxonomy (NCBI): domain Eukaryota; kingdom Fungi; phylum Ascomycota; class Dipodascomycetes; order Dipodascales; family Trichomonascaceae; genus Groenewaldozyma; species Groenewaldozyma tartarivorans. The sequence goes on along the minus strand of JAJMEQ010000080.1, from coordinate 41,621 downwards.
GTTTGTTCTGAATCCGCATTAGCGTCAGATTCAAATAATGTTGGATGACCTGAACTTACTACTTTGCCCTGTTTTACTCGTTTTATTAATCCAACTATTTGATGCCAACTTTCAAAAATAGGATAAATAGCAATAAACAAAAATGCACACATCAACCATATCATAGTAATGATAATCCAACCAGTAAAAAATCCCTTTGAAAAGATATATTTCTGGCCATACATTGTAAATGGCACTATAAATAATAAAACAACAAAATAAATGGATGAAAGTATTAAGCCTACTGTGACAGCTTTACCTAATGATCGTTTATCTTCTTCAGTTGCAGTCATTGCTGCTAATTCCTTTTCATTGGCATCATCACCTGCTTGGAATCCTTCATTCATTTTATTGAAGTCAAATGGTTCAGGTTTAATTGATGCCCAAATGAAACTGAAAATAACTGGAACAAATGCTGAAGTAACATTAGCAATAAGACATGGTTTGGAATAACCCAAGGTAGTTTGATTAATTGTTCCATAGAAATTATAGGTAGTACCAAGCCAAACTGCTATACCACTTAAAGTACCAAAGGGGAATCCAATAATAATTGTATATCTACTCATCTTGCTTTGATACAAACTCATGATAAGTCCTGTTCCAACAGGATTAAGAATGACACCAAGCATACCTAAGATCCAACCAACAGTAACATCAGCATTATCAAATCCAATACAGATAGCTCCCATTAAGATACCCCATACAGCAATAACTGCATGAGATACATTAACCAACCGTTTACCACTTGCCATGGGATTAATGTACGCCCTGTAAATATCATAGGTAAGAATGGATGATATACCAATCAATTCAGCACTTAATGCAGAAGTAACTGACATGAAAAGCATACATAAAGAAGCTGCTGCACCACTTTTACCCAACATTGCTCCCATAGCATAAATAACTGGTAACCCTCTACCTATACCATCTGCATCTATAGGGTTCGGATAAGTAAAGAATTCAGGGTTCTTTGTTAATGCCAATGCTGCCAACCCTGCAGAACTACCAAGAGCCCAGGGTACAATCAACCAACAAATACCTCCCAAGAAATAGCCAGCAAGAGCACTTTTAGATGATGCAGCAATAGCCTTTTGACCATAAGAAGGATCACCTAAAACAGTGGCAAAGGTTCCAAGACCAACACTCCATCCAACCATTGTGATATCAGGGTTCTTGAAAGTCATGTAACTTCCCTCATAACCAGTTGAAGGGTAAAGAGTGGCCATTTCAGTTAATAAGTCATACATTTTGCCAGGTGACCCAATTAATCCACCATTGGTATAGGTCTTGAAAACAACCACAAGGATAATGACATAAATAATAATAGTATGAATCCAGTCAGATAAGAAAGTGGCCTTAATACCTCCCAATACTGTATAACAAACAACACCCAAAGGTAATAAAAAGGCAGCGGCAGCTACATTCATTCCAGTAGCTGCATTAAATCCCTGAGATCCACCTAATAATAACATAATAGATACAATAATATTGGCACCAGTAAGGTAACACATGTAAACAATATGACAAGTTTTACCGAACCGTACTTTAATGATTTCTCCTACGGTATGAGTACCAGGACAAATCCGTTTAATTTCAACAGCAAGAATAGCCATAATCAAAATAGCAGAAGTTGACGCTGTTCCATACCAATAAGGTCCAGCAATACCATAAGAATAAGCCCATTCACCTGAAGTTAATAAAGTTGCAGGCCAAGTCCATGATGAAACAACTGCAGATGCTAAAAGACCAGTTTTAACACTACGTGAAGCAACAGTGAAATTTTCTGAATCTTGATGGTCATCAGCATATTTATTAAGTATCCAAGTGATACTAGCCATTAATATGGCAAATAAAGCACCAACACCTAGGGCAAAGCCATAGCCATAACCCTGAGATAAAATATATTCGTCAGCCATATTTGAAAGAGATATTTAACTGATTTACTAAACTTATCGACGGGACATGGTCCATCTTTATATATCCATGCGGATTCCTGTATGACTTATCTGGGGCGACGGGGGATTAATCGAGTAATCGTTATCCCGTCTTATCTGAGGCCCATCATCGCCTATTGGGGAAAATCGCGTTATCGCGAGGATAAGAGCGGAACAAAATTATCCTAAATAGGAACTCGATTTCCCGCCTCTAGTAAACGCGAGTGCCTATAGGAATCCTCCGTCACCCCTTATAGTCGATTTTTGACCCTGCTTAGCCTAGGCCTTGCGACGGAAGTTAAGGGCTTGCTACATGCTATGATCTAGCGGAAACAGCAACAAACGTTACTACTCTATGAGATCCGTTCAAACATCCGACTTTCTGGGACCCAAAAAGCTATTGACAAAAGTGTCAATTTATCATGATCGTCAGATCGTGTTGCTAGATTTTAAAATTTTATATCTGAATCAATCCAATGCAAAGAAAAGTTATAATAACATAATGGCTAATAAGATGATAATATCATATTAATATTTCAGACTCAGATTATCAGATATTTATTTTTACCGTAGTTCTTTTGGTAATTTTACGGTTCTACCAGTGCGATTAAAAATTCGCGTTGCCATTGCGCACCAATAAGATCCAAATACCAAATTATCAAATAATACAGACTCTTATGCAAAGAAATATCGGAACATGAGTATCTTTTACAATTTCATGGTTCCAGAAAATCACTGGTTTAAATTGCCATAGAAACACTGAAACAGAACTCTATTAACGGGCCCTTCCGTCGTTTACTATTGGCGTAAGAATGCCTACCTAAAAAGGAAATTTTGTAAGATAGATCGACGATAATATTATTATATACGATAAGAAAAGTTTAAAATATCCAATAAGCGTTCGAATTTGATAACAGTATATTTCACAAAATATATAACAAATAACAACTGAAGTAACATGTATCGTTGAACCTTGGTAATCAGATGGGAGTCATTTTACAAATCCTCCCGAGTAATCCGTCATAGCCGAATAATAGCCATCGAACTTCGCCGCTATAACTGGTAGTATTGCCACTTACTTACCCCACTACTGATAAGGCGGAACATCGATTTCCTAATCAGGAATATTTTCCACCGCCTCAGAGTACTGATCTGGTGACTTTATAGCGCTAAAAGCGAGCGGAGAAACCGGTCGGAGATTAATGAATGATGTCTTAATAATGTTCCGGCAGGCTTTAGAGCTAAAGGCCTGACTAGAAGAGCGGCATGCTCTATATCTTATCTAATATAGAATCTTGAAACTCCACAATATCAAACATTTGAAGCCAATGCTGGTTAAGGTCATCCGTTTCTAGTTCGCTTTTAAATGCTCCATTATTGTTCTTGAATGCAGATGAATCAGGTAATGAAGCCGTTTGCGAAAAGAATATACTGGCAAATTCAGCAGCACTTATTTTTATAGCTCCTTCGGAATCATTTAGTGCAGTTCGTAACGTTGAGAGGGTTTTACCCACAATTTTATGTGAAGCCCAATCAATAGCACCAAGACCACTATCTAGATATGTTTCAGCATGACTGAGTGATATCCATATTCTTAAGGCCATATCTTGGTCCATTCTATTATTTTTCATGATAATATAAAACAATAAAGCTGCACATGAAGCTTCAAGATAGATTGTCCAAAATGGACAGCATTGGTACTCATGAAGCCGTTCACCAATTGATAGAATCATTGTAGGAACTTCGATAGCAATTTGTACACATGCATTTGCACCTGCTACCAAAGCATCATAAATATTTTTATCGATATTTAGTTCACCAAGCTCTTCTAATTCGACATAAGCCAAAAAGATCAAAAATGGTCGGAATAAAATCATTCTCAAATGCAAGTAATATAGTCTCAGCCAGAACCATTCTCTACACTCTCTATCACTCATTTGAGCTAACTCGGCTGTTCTATCCCTTGATACATGCGGCTCTTGAGCCGACATGGCATCAATTTCATCAGCTACCATTGAAACTCGGAGATAAACTGAAGCAATATCACTTACCTCATTAGCATAATAAATATCATTTTGTAATTTAAGTCCAACAGTTGCAAACCATACTCTTGTTTCTTCATGCCTAGAACCACTAGTAAACCGTCCATTTTCTCTCCCAATAACTTCATGAAAAATATGGGGGCTGATCTGCATATCTAGCAAACTACTTGGTCGACCTACTAAAAAGCAACAATGCTTTTCGCTGATATATACAGATATCCAAGTCAAGTATGCCTCGGGGTTATCTGCCTTTGCATTGTGTAGTCCGATAGAAATAGCTATCCTTGCTGCTAGACCAGTGAATATATATGCATTGTTAAAATCTCCTCGGGAAAATTCAACTTGTTGATAAGTTACTAATGCTTGAACAGTAGTAAGGGTCATGGTAGTTAAAACACTGGGGAAATATTTCATTGCTTTTTTACGGTATAATGAAGCCCAATCTTGATATGAATAACCCTCAAGAACCTCTTTATTGGAATAACAATGGGCACCAAGAGATACAATTAAATAAACACATAATAACTCACTATCAGTTAATTTGGACTCATTTTTACAAATATCTGTCCAATTATCACAAATCAATGGGAACCATTTCTCAGGAAGCATATGAGGGAAAGGGGTATTCCATACAAAGAAATGAGTCTCAACACATTTTTTAACACCTTCCAAGGATAAATGATGCGATTCAGTCAATCGGTCTGAATTCCAAAAAGGACCTGGATCAATAGCCGGCTTTTCAGCTACAGCCCTTAATTCAGGAGATTCACATTTGGAAAGAAATAGAAATATTCTATCAAGAAATGATGCCGTACTACTAACGCCATAATAAGCATCTACAGCTCCGGGCAGGGGACCTTTAAGAGCTAGCTGCTCGGATATTATCCGTCGTTCATGTTGGATATCCGGTTTATTCTTCCCAGAGTCACTTTAGCGTTAGCAAAGCTCTTAAGATACACTATCTTCTATTTTTTTTTCTTTTTTCTTTTTTTGTTCTTCCTTACAATCTCACATTATACTGAAAGGTGCGCCGATATCTTTCTCGAAAAACACATTCATGGCCGAACCGCTTACACAGCTCGCACGGGTTTCCTCCAGAGCACTACAATTAATCCAGATCCCGTAAACGCGCGAAAGCCTCCTTTTGGCGACTTACCTTCTTCCTCCGTTGTCGACAGAACTCACAGGCGATAGAGGCCTTCTTGGCTGGCATTTGGGACGTTAACCGAACAACTGGTACAAATATTCCCGGTCAAAATCAACGTCCACCGACTGGGCGGGTGACGGCTATATATATGTCTACATAATTACTGTGTGTGTGCGCGCGCGCGCGTGCTCGGGGATTCTGCAGGTGGCTCTAGATAGTCATGCATGGGCATTTTGAGCTCATCCCTCGTGGAAGCAAGCACTATTCTTGTCGTTAGTGCTACATTCGTGTTTACGGATCCGAGTCTGGCCAGACTGGCATGCAATCAGCTCCAGTCGCAGCAGATAACATGTTATCTGGTATGGGCCCAGCGATAACAGATAGGACGTATATGTTATGGCCATAGAGGAAATGGGCACATCTGATTCGGTAGCTACAGCCGCGGCGAGTGATCTGCTATCAGCTTGCATTGGGTCCGTAAATTTTAAAGTTTAGGGCCAATTGGGAACAGCCAGAAATTCATCAGGGACCAACTCTGCACGTGACTTAAGATAATAATATATTTTGCACAAGTACCAGACAATTTTTTATAACTACAAATTTCATTTTCTACAAGCAATATACCTAGTTTTCAGCAATGCTCTAAAGTACTTTGTCTCTATTGGAAAACGTTTGGTGGAAAATTATAATATTACTATTACGTGTAGGAAATCGATCAGGATTAATCACGACCCGGGTCCAAAATAAATAATTTTTAACATTTTAGCGCAACAACAACAACACATCGAAACATCTCTGTTCCTTACTGTATTCATATATATTTCTTAGCATCACTGATATGTCGACCGACGACGACGACAAGAGCTGGAAGGCCAGCGGCGGCTCGTCGCCGTGGAGATTCAGATTCGGGCAACGGTTATGGATAAAAGGTAGACGATGGGGGTTACCACAGGGTATAGGGTTTCAAAATCTTGTTGTATTTTTGTTACGAAAGAAAATTTTGGCCATAACATTTGTGTTATTATTACTTTTATCATTATTCACATCTGTTCCCTTCTTGCCCCATTTGAACTGGCGGTCTGGCAAATACGTCATTATATTAGCTGCCAATGAAGGTGGTGGTGTTATGCAATGGAAAGGGGCTAAAGAATGGTCTGTAGAACGATCAAGTATTGCTAATAAAAAGGCATATGCTGAACGGCATGGCTATCATCTAGCGATAAAAGATGTATCAGCTAAAAAACGGTATGCTCATGAATGGAGAGAATCTTGGGAAAAGGCTGATATAATCAAACAAACTATGCGACAATTTCCAAAGGCTGAATGGTTTTGGTGGTTAGATTTGCATACTTATATTATGGAACCTCAGATTGATCTTGACTCTCATATCTTCAACAAGCTTTATAATGTCACTACTAGAGACGTTTCTAATTTCAATCCATTGGGGATCCCTGTTGAGATTCCTTACGTTGATTATAATCAACCTATTGATTTGATTGTGTCTCAAGATTGTGGTGGATTCAATTTGGGAAGTTTTTTTATTCGACGAAGTGAATGGTCGGAAAAATTGTTAGATCTATGGTGGGACCCTATTTTCTATGAACAGAAGCATATGGAATGGGAACATAAAGAACAGGATGCTCTGGAGTATCTTTATTCTAGTGAAGCATGGATTCGAGGCCGTGTTGGATTTATACCATTAAGAAAAATTAATTCATTCCCTCCTGGAGCATGCTCGGATATGAGTGGTGATAAACGAATTTTTTATAATGAGAAGGAACGTGATTTTGTCGTTAATATGGCGGGTTGTGAATGGGGTCGTGATTGTTGGGGTGAAATGGAACACTATAAAGCTTTGAATAAGAAATTGCATAGTAAGCGATTTTGGCTTTTCTAAAATCTATCATTATGAAATATCGCCCTTCCTATTTGTTGGCCTTTACTTTTTGTGCATGAATGATAATGATCCTATGGAAAATGTTATATTTGCTTCGTGATTATAATATTTTTTTTTCTTCCCCCTCCCATCCACCAATTGTATGGAGACCCTTTGGTGGTCTTTATATGGTTTTATAGATATCGATATACAACATGGTTTTTTTTGCGGCTGGTCTGCCCTATAAAGCTTGTTCATTCTGTAACTGCTTTTGTTTGAGAATTCGGCGTTTGGATAGTTCATTGGCTTCTTCTCGTAAAGTAATAAATAACAAAAAATTGAGCATAATTTCAACAGAACTGTAGGAAAACAGAAATGAATTAGAAATCACAGGATTGGATGAAAAATATGCCCAAGTAGCTGCAATATAGAATAATGGTAATCGTAATAATACTCCAACTTGAAGATTTTCGTAATTATCAGATATTAAACTTGGTATATCAGTACTTCCAAGAATGAAAAATACAATTGACAGTAACCCAAGTAACGGGCTCTCAGTATCAACAGGAAACACAGGCTACATTTATTAGCACTGTGAGGAAAGAACGCTATCCTTTAAGGTATACTTACCACTCCCATGCAAATAGCCAAAAACGAGGTAGCATCCATGTTTAGCACAGCATTGGGGTCTTTTATAAGGAAAAACCCAATCGTCCATAGAATGCACGACCTTGCTAAGATCTGATTTTGAACCGACAGTATCCCCATTTTGACATACACAAATGCTGCTATTGTTCTGTTTTCCCGTATATATAAGTTATAAAATTGAGGAATTCGAACTCGATATATCGCCGAGAGAGGATATTTTGGCACATGTATGAAATTTAACACGCACGGCTACTTCAGGGTAAATTGGGATGGCCCTGATCATCGATGCAGCGCGGCCAGGTGGTTAGATTTTCCCAATTTGTTAGGCCGGTGGTTTATATTGGGCCCAGGCGCTCAATTGAGATATCTCGATCGATCTTCCAATATTAATAACAATTTAATCGTTCTGAATCGAAAACGCGAAATTTGAACCAGGAGGATATAATTGTATTGTATACCGCTTCTCATTAGAAGTCGAGCTCGAGAAGAGATTTCGGTCTGAGTGCACGTGCATTTTCTTGATTATTTGGATTAGTGTCAAGTATTATTTATTTTGGTTGATGGAATTAGAAATAATTTATTCATATTTCTATCCTTGTTTGAAACTTATAAAAAAAGAAGACGTTGAATTGGTAATAACGAGTAATTCTTGAAATTTCCTTTGAGAAAAGAACATAATGTCTTCATTTAACATGTTTACGAACTTTGATGGAGATGGTCAAGATTTTGGTGATTCACGTCAACTTGGTCAAGATGGGAATGATAATAATGATTCTCAATTTGCAATGCTAGGAGGTAAGTAAATAAATATTGAACATTCTGGCGATAATGTATCTAACTATTTAGGGCTTGATCCAATATCTTCTGGTAATGATTTCCAGTTTGGTAGCATGGATGGAGGGGCAAGCAATTCTGGTACAATTCAACCATCGGCAATATATTCCCCTCAAATGTTGTCAAATGATACTTTTGGATCTATTGATACACCTATAGGTAGCAATGGTAATAATGGTCATGGTAATCAGAATAATCAACCACGGGTTGAAATGAGTCCTTCACCCTTTCAAATGCCAATGGGCAAAAAGCCAAGTGAGTCCAATATTTTCCAAAGGTCTGTACCAACTCCTTTACCTGGTCAACTATTACAAGAGGCACAAATGGGATCACCGAATTCTTTTCAGCAATCTCAACAGATCTCTGGTACCTCTTCACCGTATGTTGGATTGTCAAGATCTAATAGTGGTAGTATTGATCATGGTAAACCAGAGCCACCAGTACAAAATGGGAATGACTTTCAGTTCATGTTCCAGAAACAACAACAGGCCATGCAACAAAGGCGTCCGCCAAATCAGCCCACGCCTAATCCTGGCAGTCCCTCATATGATTCCTACCAGTTCATGAATAGACAGATACCACAACAACAGTCTCCCCAGATGCCGCAGCAACGGTCTCCGCAGTTACCACAACAGCAGTCGGTCCAGAACCTTCAGCAGCCAATACAGCAGCAGCAAAGGGGCCCCACTCCTGTACAGCAGATCCAACAGCCGCAACAGCCAGGGTTTGTACAACCCCAGGTTCAAAGTCAACAGCCACAGCCACAGACACAGGAACAGCAGCAGCAGCCACCTCAACAACAGGCTCAGCAACAGCCACGGCATCCATCTCAAGTACAGCAATGGCTACAGCAGCTTCCTCCCCAGGTAGCCCAAGCAATGATTCAAAAGTTTTCGCCCCAGCATATCAGTGTTATCTTTCAAAAATTAGTGACAATGCCTGGTGAACAACAACAGCTGTTTTTCAAGAGAATTCTGACTGCTACGCCCCCAGCGCGACCGAACCAGCCTAATAATCAGCAAGTAGGATCGCCAGGTCTACAGCAGCAGCAACAGCAGCAGCAGCAGCCACAACCACAACCACAACCACGGGGGCCTAGTCCTGTACAGCAGGTTCAGCAGCAACAAGCACGAGGTCCTAGCCCTGTTCAGCAGCTACAACAACCGCAAGCTCCCGCTCCCCAGGCTCCTCAGGTACCACAAGTCCCTCAAGGTCGCCAGCAGATTCCTCAGCAGCAGGCACAGTCGCCTGTTCCCCAACCGTTCAAGCAAGAGTCACGTGCCGGATCCCCTAGTAATGCAGGGCCCGGTCAGGGGGTTCCTCCACTAGGATTTCCACGTCCTGAAATTTTTATGAAATCACTAATTGAATTCATGCTCAAAAGAGGAACGCCTATAAGTAATTATCCCGTGATTTCAGGTAGAAAAGTTCATTTTTACAATTTGTACATGGCTGTGTCGAAACTTGGTGGATCTTCTAGAGTAACGCAACAACAATTATGGCCAACTGTTGCGCAAGTATTGAGCATCCCTAACCAGTCAGAGTCCATTCAAGAACTGACAGTAGCTTATGATCAACTTCTTCGTCCTTTTGAAGAAGCTGTGTACAACGCTCAGATGATGAGAATGAATCAACAGCAGCAGCAACAACAACAACAACAACAACAACAACAACAGCAGCAGCAGCAGCAGCAATCACCATCACAATCACAACAGCAGTCTCAGCAGGCTCAAGCTCAGGCTCAAGCACAAGCTCAAGCACAAGCTCAGGCTCAAGCACAAGCGCAGGCACAAGCACAGGCTCAGGCTCAGGCTCAAGCACAAGCTCAAGCACAGCAGCAGGCATTACATACCCCTGCTTCTACTAGTACACCACCGCCGCAATCGCCGGCAGCCTCGCAATCAGGTAGTCGGAAGCAGTCAAGTGCATATGTTCAATCTCCGCTACTTCAAACACAAAGCCTGGACCAAGGGCCTCAAGCGTCACCCCCTCAGCCTCGGCAAGCATCTTCGCCTAAACGAGCGAGGAAATCGTCTGCTGCGCGGTCAAAGGCCCAATCAATTCAGCCTGGTACACCTGGCAGCGATGACCTTGAAAAGAAAAATAGCCCCGCACAGGGTATGCCTGCGGCTATGCCTGCGGCTATGCCTGGCCCTGCTCCTTCTGTCGCTGCGCCTGAAGTAGAGCCGGTGCTGGTACTTCCGAGAGACGAGCATAAGAAGTATTTGCCTAAGCGAAGGGCCTTACAACGGATAGGTGGTATAGATATACGGTTTCTTAATGGGATTGGTAGTCAGATCGACGAAGATTCCAAGATGCTTCCTTACCCTAGTGATCTGGGTACGGTTAATATCCATGCATTGGTTATGAGTCTGCGATCAAAGATTCCTGCTGAAGTGAAACAAAGTTTGGATAAGCTAGTTACGGTTGGTTGTGATCCTAGATGCTATTTATCATTACATGAATCTGATGGATTGTTGAGTGCATTATCTGAGATTGGGTTGGATGTTTTGGATACTATTCGTAAGGGTAAGGCGAATGAACCAAGTTTATATAAAATTGAGCCAAGTTTAAGGGTTGTTGATATAATGGAAGAAAGTGATGGTAATCTGATTGATAAGATATTTGATGAAGTTATGAAACAGCGCGGTGGTCATGATAGTGATGATTTTGTTATTGAGGTTGATAGTTATACCGGTAAACCTATCCATAATTACTATGAACGGAAGGACTATGAAATGGATATTGATGATGATGAAAATAACAAGCCACAAGAGGGAAATGAACAAGCTGAAGATGGCGGTATATTGACTAGTACCAGTCCTGAAATTGAGACTGGTGGACAACATTTTGGGTTTATAAATTATCTTGATCTGGTTACACAAGCGAAGGAAGAATTGGATGAATTCAAGCAAGGAGAAATCAAAAGTGAGACTGAAGAATTTTGGATATCTAGATGTGTTGATAGATTATTATCAATAATTACAATTATTCGAGGGCTATCATTTTTAGAACCTAATAGAAGTGAAATTGCTGAGAATCCAATTACCAAGAAATTATTATTTGAAGTATTAAGTTTGTTATCAGAAAACAAGGAATCTTTAATTAATAAAAAACGATTATTGGATATTAGTAAAGATTTAATTGTTATTTTTTCGAACATTTCACTATTTTTAGTATTGGATTCGACTAAACATGGGTTTTTACTTTTATTATTTTTATTATCATTTTCACCGGCTGATGATCCATTCGTTTATTCTGATAATGATGAGCCTCAATTATCTTTTGGTGAATATGTACCTTCAGTGCATAGATATATGCCATTAGCAATTGATACACTAGCCAAGATTTTACCAAGAGATCCGCCAAATTATGATATTATGAAAGCTATTTTCCTTGGTACCAGTAATGATCTGGAATATCTGAGAATTATTAAGCAATTAGAATGTTCAATAATTTTTACGAATAATGGTAAACCGCGTGAATTATTTCCTTATGAGTTTCTAACAAGAACTTTTGGATTTGTTATTTCAGCAGTACCTAATACTGATTTCAGAGTAATTCCACATGCACTTGATCTTAGAAAACCATTATTACATGAAGCGTTACTAGTTGCTGAGAAATTAGTTCAAATGGTACCGGATATTTCTTCAGAAACTTTACGATCTCATCGATCTTCATCGGTTCCTATTGATACAGCCACCACAACAAACTCAGGAGCATCATCATTATCACCTGAGCCATCATCAATAGCTGATAATGAAATATCAGAGGTTAATTTGAAATATAATTTGCCATTAAAATGGTTATCAGCGCAAGACGGATTTGGTCCTACGTTATTACGTGCCGCATGTGCATTAGGAGCAATTGTAACTGGACAACCAGTAAGTGGTAGAAGACCAGAAGATTCCAATCCATTTTCTAAAATCACTCAAAAAAGTATATTGATTTTACGGACGTTATGCCAAAAGGCTATAAATTTCGAATTGGTTGTTCAAATGAATGATGACCATGGTAGAAGATCAAGTAGTGTAAATGGAGGAGGAACAAATGAAAAAGAAATAGCTATACAAGTATTTAATAAGTTACCTTCAGGGATTTTACCTAGTACTGAAGCATTACTAGGTGCTGTACTTGCAAGTGATATGGATAGATATGTTCTACTTGAACTCTGCAATTTCTGTGAAAATACAAAATATTGGTCATAGACAATATAATAATAATAATAATACTAATAATATTTAATTAGGGGCTTGTAAATTTTTTGTAAAAAAGTTTACAACTTTTCTTGCTGGTTCATCACCAATTATTTCTGATAACTTATCATGAGGTAATACTGATAATGTACGAATATTTGGGATTTTATTAACAATGTATCGATAATTTCTTGCATCTATTCCTGGTATGCTGCGTAATAAATCAATCGCATCATGGTTCCATACCCTTGTACCTTCATCTTCGGCAGTTAGCCCATACTTTGCACTTGTTTCCGGATCAGGCTGTTCCAATTCTGACGCCTTGAGTGATTCAAAGATCTGAGAGGTTTGGAAAGGACTTGACGACCAGATAACTTTCAATTTCGGGAACGTCAGCAATAGCAAGATTATCTTTTGTTGGATCCCATCACGCAATGCCTGTGAAGATGATTCTCGTTCTTGGATTCGCCCATGGTGATGGCTGGGGGCTTCACCAAAGGGTTCGAGTGAGAATGAGTTAGCTTCATCGAATTCAATCAGTAGTGTTGGTAACTCATAATATCTAAACATTGCTTCAACTTGTGTAGCTAGCCTACCATCACGGAAACTTGAAATCAAGTCCGAAACAGATTTACGCTCAACTGCTATTCGTGGCGATAAAACGTAATCAGCAACGGTTAATACAACAGGTACGGGGAATATTCGTCGTTCATGAAGATAAAAGGGTAAAGATGATCTAAATTCTCTCATATCAACAATAACTCTTGGTAAATCTTCTAATGATGATAATGATGATCCACCAGCTATACGTGTACTTATAGTTTTCAATAATGACCCGCCACTACCGGCAGTTATCCCCGTACCACCGAACACTGATTCCTGGATATCGTCTTCAGTAGTCAAAACAACAGGTAAAGCTGCTTTTTCTTTAATTATCCTTGTATATGAATCCTTTTCACTTCTAACTGCACTAAGATATTGCTGTTCTTCAACTGAGTCCCCATAATACATGAAATATGTTATCATTTGTTGTCGTCCAGCTAACCGTTCGCAGGCATTATATACTTCAATACGCCGAACAAAAGAAGGATCAGGTTCATAAATTATAACATAAGATGGTCGAATATTTTCTAATAAACAATCATCACTTTCATCGTCAAATTGTTCAATAACTAAATTACCCGTCATTAATTGTACCAAATAAGGGTTCTTAACATCTTGAATATCCAAATTAGGATCTAAAATCCGCTGAGATAAGATTTCAATATCTTTATTATCTTGATTATCATCTGATGTTACAGTTGTAACATGAGATAATGATGCTGCTGCAGTTATACTACCACCTCTTACTCTTCTTCGTTTTGAACTTTGTCTACCATTTGATTTTTCGTTATTTGGTTCGGGTGTAGTGCTAGAATGGGAAGTATTCCCATATAAATTATTTTTGGCATTTTTCATTATCCGTTTCCATTCAATATATTCTTCAAGTTCAACTGTTAAATATTGTTGGAAATCATATTCAACACTTTGAACAGAATTGATAATCTTTTTAACATATTTTAAAACTCGACTTAATTGTCTTTCAGCTGCTTTATCTTTACACATTATCAATATTGGACCTTTTACTTCATTAGCTTGGATTTCATCAATAATCGATAATAAATGATGCCATTTAGGTAATTCATCACGGAATTTATCATTTGTACCTCGTTTACCATAAACTCGTTCTCTACCTAATGCAAATAAAGTATTAGCAGCATCCATTGTAACCCAAGGTGATTCACCTTTCATTCCATTAGCTTGAGTAGAATTGGCTACCAAGATTTCTTCCAAAGATTTTTGGAACTCCACACTATCAATTCGTGATAAATCATCAAGTAATCGTTTTAAAGTGCTAATATCATTAACTAATTGTCTTGTTGACCAATTGACTCTATGTAAAATTGGCTTTAATTCTAGTCGGATTCTTCTACTAAAATCGGTAGCAATAACATTATCAACTGTCCAATGAGTAGTATCAATTGATGAAGACATACTCCGTTTAATTTCAGATAAACAAGCTTGAATACATTCAATTATACAAGTTTGAATTTCTTTCATCATTATTGACATTTCAATTTTAATTTCAATAACATTTTCTCTTGATTTCTCTTGAGATTTAAAATCTAATCCAACTAAACTTTCAATTGTTCTTACATGAAACCTTGGCCATATAAATGCCTTTTTAACTCTTAATTGTTTTAATGCTTTAGATAATGGTGAATATCCCTTTGATAATCGTTCAGGATTATCTGATAATGCCTTAATAAACCCTTGTTTATTTCTTTGACGAAATAATTTAAGTATAAATTCCTCAGTACTATGATCATGTTCAACAATTCTATGAGCATTTAAAATAACTATTCCAGTAATTTTACTAATATCAATAGCATTTGATAACATATCAACAATAAGTATACGGCTAGTAATAGTGAAAATCCCACCATTTCGATATAACTGCATTCGACGATTAGATGTCATTTTATCTGTATTTACAACCGTTACTCCTCGTAATGGTTTGTTTGTCATCCTATCAATTACTCGTATTTTATCATGAATTTTATCAATTTGTTCTTGTAAGCGGTCATTCTGGGTATCAGTGGCACCAATCAAAATTACTAAGTTTGAGTCGCCACTTTTAGCTGCGGCCATGTCCATTGCATGTAAAAGGTTTGCAGTTATGGGGATCAACCCTAACCCTGGTCCAAGTATCAATAGACCATCCTCTTTTAGCATATTACTAATAATCCGTTGTTGATAATTCAAGGGTAACGTCAAATGAATGGCCTCCTGTTCATCTTGATCCAGAGTGATCCCACCAGGTTTCACCACGGTATCATCAACATCCAGCTTGACCTGATCCTCCTTTGGCGATTTATCAGCATCTTGTTTCAATTGTTCGGTTTCATTATCGGAAAACTGGTCATCACTATCATTATCGACAAACAGCGATGACTTTTTCGCCATGATCCCCGACAACCGCTATCTATGTAACCACTACCGAACCTACAGGGGTATCCATGCAGATATCCCTGGTCAAAGTTTAGAATATTATATTGTTAAGTTTTAATATTATTTTGCCAATTGGACGATCCATGAAGCTCGTCAAATGACACCATCGATTATCAAAGCTTATCTGGCCAGTCTTATTTAATACACTTTAACCCCAGGATAATCCGGATCCATAATATTAATCGAGTACTCGAGAAATCCTTGTACTTGCAAAGTTTTAAATATCCGAACCCTTGTGACGTCCAAGGAGAAAACAAACAATGTCAGAGCTGGCTGGCGGTAAGACGGTCAAGGACCTGATCAAGTCGGTCAAGCCTGGTTCTTCGTATTTTTCATTTGAGTTCTTCCCACCCAAGACCAAAGCTGTACGTTTTTCTAGATAAAAAATAAATAGAATAATTGAGACTAACAATGACAGGGATTCGATAACTTGAGGGCGCGTCTTGAACGTATGGTCAAGCTCGGCGCTTTGTTTGTGACTGTGACGTGGGGAGCAGGCGGATCGACTGCCGAGAAGAGTCTTGAACTTGCTGCGACATGTTCAGAAGAATTGAAAATACCTACAGTGTTACATTTAACATGTACGAATATGGACAGAGTGGTTTTGGACCAGGCATTGAAACGTGCCAAGGAGGTGGGTATAAGGAACATTTTAGCATTACGAGGTGATCCGCCCAGAGGGCAAGAATATAAAATCAATGAGAATGAATTTGTCCATGCAGTTGATTTGGTTAGATATATTCGTAAACAGCATGGAGATTATTTTTGTATTGGTGTTGCGGGTTATCCTGAGGGGTATTGTGATTCTCACTCACTCCAAGAAAAGGATTTCCGAAAGGATTTACCGTTTCTTATTGAAAAGGTATTAGCAGGAGCTGATTTTGTAATGACTCAATTTTTTTATGATGTTGATAAATTTTTAGAATTCGAAGAAGTTTATCATCAAACTGAAGAATTGAAAAATGTTCCATTGATTCCTGGGCTGATGCCATTAAATACCTATCAATCTTTTGTAAGGGCTGCTAAATTAAGTGGATGTTTAATTCCTTCATTAATGCTTGAAGAGTTACAAAAAATTCCTGTAGGTGATGATGAACAAGTTAAACAATATGGAATTAAATATTTGAGTAACTTGATTCAGCATGTTAAAACTCATACTCAGAATAGAATTAATGGGTTTCATTTTTATACATTAAATTTGGAAAAATCAGTGGCACAAATCTTAGAACAAAGTGAATTATTAGACTTGGATTATGAAACCACTACAACCACTACAAATAATAATACTACAAGTGATGAATGTGCAATTTCAGATGATGAAAGTTCAGATTTGAATGGTAAATTGACACCACATAAGTCTTCAGGTAAACGTCGCAAGTCTTCAGTACTTTCACAAAATAGATTGATTGTAGATAAACAAAGATCGCCCGAGGGTGATGATGTGGTTGTAACTGAACGGGACGCTGTATCATTACGCAGTATAGAAACAACTGATGAAGCAACAGTACTGGCGATTTCTTCCGGTGAGGGGGCGTTAGGCCGTGAAGCCAACTGGGATGATTTTACTAATGGACGATTTGGTGATTCAAGGTCACCGGCATTTGCATTTGTCAATGGTGGATACGGGCCTGCGATCCATGTTGATTATGCACATGCGCATAGACTTTGGGGGTTCCCAGTAGATGAAGCTGACATCACTTCATTGTTTGTACGACATATCACGTCTGATTTGGAGGAATTACCATTTTCTCAAGGTGAACAAGGATTAAGTCCTGAAACTGCACTAATCCAAGAAGAATTGATTCAATTGAATGAACTGGGGCTATGGACAGTCGCCTCGCAGCCTGCTGGTAATGCTATAAGTTCAAATGATAAGATCTTCGGGTGGGGTCCGTCAGGTGGTTGGGTATTTCAAAAGGCCTTTGTTGAATTTTTTGTTAGTGATAAAATTTGGAATTCTAAATTAAAACCATTATTAGATGGATTAGGTCCTGATATTGTATCATATTATGAAAGTACTGCTAAGGGTGATTTAAATACTAATTTAAGTTCACCTGATGCTAAAAATGTTGTAACTTGGGGTGCTTTCCCAAATAGAGAAATTGTACAAAGTACTATAATTGAACAAGAATCATTTTTAACATGGAGAGATGATGCTTTTAAATTATGGGAACAATGGCAAAATGTTTATGAACCATCAAGTGCTTCATATAAATTGTTAGGACATATTCATGATACTTATCATTTGGTATCAGTGATTCATCATGATTATGTTAATGAAAGTTCATTATGGGATATTCTTTCAAGTTTATCCAAATAATATATATATATATATATATATATATAATTCAATAAATAATTTATTTAAACCATTTAGGTGTTAAATGATTTTTGTCAGTCACAAGATCCATTAATAAAATTTCCAATTCTTTAATTGTATATCGTTTAATTAAAACACAATTTTTAGTATTACCATCAAAACAATCAATACAATAAATCAAATTATTACCTTTATGAATTCTTGATAAATAAGCCATACAATTACATTTAATGCAAATATATTTTGATTCATCTTTATAATCAACACCCATTAATTTAGTTTGAATTTTTAAATTATCCAATTTAATTAATCTTGATTTTTCTTCATTAATTAATTGATTAAACATTGGTATTAAATATTCCAAAATTTGATTTAAATGATCATTATTTTGTTTAATAGCATTTAAAGCATATTGACCACCAAATTCAAATTCTTGTTTCCGATGTTCAGATATCATATGTTTAATAGCAGTTATTATTAACATATCATGAGAAAATATCGGCATTCTATGACTAATCTTATAATTTATCATTGCATCATGACCAAATGGAATCCATTCCGGTGGAGCAAAATTAACTGCTTCATTAAAATTAAATCCATGATTAAATCCTGAATGATAAGCATTTGGAAATGTAACAACAAATTGACCTGCTCTTTGATCAACAACATAACATGGTACATTTTGAGATCTTAAAATTGATGGAGGTATCATTGTTGATCTTTCATAAAGAATATTTGGTTGTTTATCAAATAATTCTGGTACATAATCCTTTGAAACTTTTTCAAACATATTAGAAGCAAATCCAGGTATACCATACCAAGTTTTAGTATCACCAAAATGTTGATAATTGATTGAAAATGTATAATGATCTTCACTATGCCAACAGAATGTTGAAAAAAACATCCCAACATATGCCCAAGGAGTTGTTACTCCACTAATTTCTTCTTCAAGATATTTAAATAATGATTTTTTATGATATGGTAATATATTAAGATTCCATGGATCATTTGCATATTTCCCACCATTTTTAGAATTATTTGGAAACCCACTACCTAATTCATCACATTTTAAATCTGCACCATATTCAACTGCAATTTTATTTTGATAATCTTCAATATGTTCCCAAAATCTACTTTCAACTAATGATTCAATCAAATATCGAAAAGTATTATAATCCATATTACTAATATTAGGAAATTCTCGCTCAAAATATTGTTTCTTGAACTTATCTGCCATTTCTTGAAATTCTTTCAAACTATAATCTTCACCTTCATCAAATAAAAATTGTAAATCACCTACTAAACATTCTGGACAATACCATTCCATATTAGGTCTAAGTTTACAAAGACTTAATGAGATATCTATACATTGTTCATGATAAACTTCATCACATTCAACGCATTGATAATAATTAGTAATAACTGATGATTTACAAACATGGCAACCATCATCTTCATCTTCATCATCTTCTTCATCTTCCTCTTCTTCGTGTTCTACTTCCACTTTCCTCCGTTTAGATGGCATATCTAACGGCTCGTTAAATACCAATTTCAATTTAGGTAATTTTTTCTTAGAATTTTGTTTTAAATCAATATAATTTTCATAAGGTAAAATAATTTGAGAATATAAATTTTTCAATTGTTTTGCTATAAACCCATTTTCTGGAGTAACCCCAATTTTAAATAAAACCGTTTCCCAGCCATTATTACTGGTAACTTTATAATATCCACCAAATTTATCCACTACTTGTTTTAATTTATACATATTAATTGGTCCATCACCAATTACTGGATATTGCTCGATTAACTTCCCGTTCCGTTGTTTATGGAACTTGGCCAGACGGGCGAGCCAGTCCATTGTGGTTCTCGTTAAGGCGCCCATAGTGCTAAGGGTTTGTTTGCGGGTATGGAATTTGAATTTTTTAGCATCTAATGAAAATGGTGGCTGCCATTCAGCAGGAGGGATAATCTTAAATATCCCAAACTGCTCACCGACATTTGAATGGCGTCTAATAAACTCATAAGGGTCTTTGAATTCCTCCAAAGTCGGATATAAAGTAGGTGCTTCAAGTAAATTAAATGGCCGGTCCAATTTCCGGGTTTCGGCGTATGGCCATGAAGGCTTTGTATCTACTGTGGGGTTAAGTCCCTCCGGTGCTTTTGTTCGGTCCATTTGTATAATTCTTCCCCACAAAAGATCTAGATTAAGCGGTTGAGCAAGCTCTGAACAACTAGCCGGAGCCCTGGCAAAGAATAGAAGTAACTCAGTCACAAGATTCAATTGTTCGTTCAATGTTAGCTTTTGGCTTTCTGATAGCTCGTGATTTATGTTAGGTACCAAGCGCTTGCAGATGCACCGATAACGAATAAAGTTGATCGAACATAAAATACTCAATATTTTAACGATATCGATATGATCATGATCATAGAGATCTCGAGGTTATAGGTAGTGAGCAAATCTTTAAAGATGCATGACTTGACAGAAGGGTTTACCTTGGGGTTTCTAGGCGCAGGCACTATGGGTACTGCAGTTATGACTGCGGTGCTTCAAGCTATTCCTGGTTATAGCGGCCAAGATCCCGTTATTCCTAAAAAAATCATTGCCAGTGTCAATTCCCAAGAATCGGTTTCACGATTATCAAAAGAATATCCTACAATTGAAGTAGTTCGTGATAACAAATATTTAGTAGACAATTCAGATATCATAATTGTAGGTGTTAAGCCTTACAATGTTGAAAAGGCTCTTGGACAGTTTACACATCAGTTATTTGAAAATAAAGTGATTGTAAGTCTTGCTGCTGGGATTAAAATTGAACAATTACAAAATTATTTTGCAAATGCTTTAATTTTTAGAGCAATGACAAATACTCCAGCTAAAATCGGTCATGGTATGACTGTTGTTTCTCCTAGTGTCGACTCGGCAACTGATCTGAGAGTTCGTATAGTTGAGTGGATTTTCAAACAAACCGGTCGTGTTTTATTTTTGGATGAAAAACAACAAGATGTAGCTACTGCTCTTTGCGGTAGTGGACCTGCTTTTGTTTATCTCATGATGGAGGCATTGTGTGATGGAGCGGTTCGTATGGGTATGCCTTATGAAGTTGCTCGTGAATGTGCTGCACAGGTCGTAAGTGGTGCTGGTGAAATGGTCTTGCAATCTGGCCAAAACCCTGCAGTACTTAGAACTTCCGTATGTACCCCTGGGGGTACAACTATTGGTGGATTGCTCAAACTTGAAGATAAAGGAGTAAGAGGAGCAATTGCTAGATCAATTGAAGAAGCTACCAACATTGCAACCAGTCTTGGTAAAAAGTAAACTTGAAACAAACCCCCTCCCAACAACAAAAAATTTGTATCTCATTGTAATCATTTATCCAATTCCCGTTTCAACTTATTTGCCAATGTTTTGGCTCGAAGTTTATCCAACCCACTAATACTTCCTCCTAGTACTTGAACGCCGGTCGGTACCAGCATAAGAACCCCGCGTTGCACATGAACGTTACTGAGAATGATCTTGGTTCCTAGTTTTGTATCAGCATTCAAACCAGGTATGGGTCGCATTGTAATAGCATAAACAAGGTCGCCCTTGGAGTCTTGTACTGTCAGTTTAAACATATGACCGGTGGTGGTGGTGGTGGTGGTGGTGGTGGTTCGAGGACCACTTGTATCGCTCTCGTTTGATTCTTCCTCGGGAGCAGCGACACGTCGACGCAATCTGTCGGATGAAGCTGCTTCGGGGTTAGTCTGGGTTTCCAATGATTCCAATAACGAGTATTTGGATACTGATATATCGATGATTTCAAGGATTTGAACCAGAATGGGGCCTCGTATAGTTGTGCTGGTAGATCCAAGTAATGAACTAGCATTCAACGAATTCCTCGCAGCAGTGCCTACCGCACCGAAAAATGTGCCTGGAGTGACTCTAGTAATATCACATTCAAGTGAATTCCTCGACATTAAAAAATTGAAACGCGTTATTGACGCGTCGTTCGATTATCGATCGATTTATATTAATATATTTCAACGGTCAAACTTGAAATTTCTTTTACCGCAAGAATTTCAATTCGAGAATTCGAGAATTCTACAATTTGATAATTTGATAATTTGGTAATGGATAAATATTGTCTCAAGCCTTTGATCGATCAATCATATTCCTGCCGATAAGATAAATATCAATATTGTTAGCGCTAACTATTATGTTATTAAATATCCACAGGATAGTTATAGCATAGTTAATTATAACATGTTAACAGCCACCGATTAATATCAATATTAATATTGTAAACAAATCTTCAGCGCTAAATATTTATATTCGAAATCCATTAATTTCCATTGACATGTTTCGCAAGAAGGCCAAAATAGTCAAAACTACCCCAAAATCTACCGATACCTTGAACAAACCGCTTGAACCAATCAAAGAAGAAATCTTTGAAAAAGCTACCAAATTGAAAAAAAGTATAACGCTTTTTAATTTGTTTTTTGTTACCCCACATTTGCTAACGGCAAGACTTTTACCATTACTACATCAATTACTTTCGTAACCATGAGATTGGTTATGAAACTCCCTTACGACTACGAAGGGCTAAGTTGGTTATAAACAATTTCCAACTTATTACCCAGATTGGTCAAGGTAGTTATGGAGATATTTATACTGGGATGTTTTTACCTACTCGGGAAGTATGTGCAATCAAAGTGATATCCAAACGACTTATGACCAAAGAAGGTGTTGATTCGATAATGACGGAACAATCTGTACTAGCAGAAGCTAAAACGTTGGAAGATTCATGTAATAATTTGATCTCATTATTATATTCATTTCAAGATTCATTTAATTGTTATCTTGCGATGGAATATGTTCCTGGGGGAGATTTCCGGTCATTATTAATGTTACATCGACAGCTTCATCCGTTTCATGCCAAGTATTATTTCAAGCAAATGGTTAAAGGTATTGAACAATTACATAGGTTAGGATATATTCATCGAGATGTTAAACCAGAAAATTTTATAATTTGTTCTGATGGTAGATTAAAATTAGGAGATTTTGGGTTTGCATGTGGTAATAAAAGGAATTTTGAATTATTGAATTATGAATTAGTAAAAACTATTAATGGTTCAAATTTGTTAAAAACAAAAGATTTAAATGTTGACCAACAAAAATGTACTTCTTCTTCATTATCATATATACCTTGTCATTGGAGTAAAGATCGAAAGGGTACATTGAATTATCTTGCGCCTGAAGTTCAAATAGGCGACTGGTACTCATATTCAGTTGACTTTTGGTCTTTGGGATGTTGTTTATTTGAAATGCTATGTGGGATTGTTCCTTCAGGATATTATCGTCAACAGCATTATAATATTACTGATCTTCGTAATTTTGAAGAACCATTAAAAATTCAAAATTCAGGTAGGTTTACTTGGGATTTGCTTTGTAAATTGGTTGTACCTGCTCGAGATAGATTGAGTAGCGCCAATAAAATCCTTGAACATGAATATTTCAATTCTGGATTGGGATATAATGGCCCACCATTCACTCCAGAATTACAATCCCCGCTTGATGCAGGATATTTCGATGATTTCAGTACCCAAGAAAGCGAAGCTCGGAGATCCGAGATTATAACTCATCGGCAAACGTTGATGAAACGCGCGGATATGGTTAATGCCAATAATGAATTCAATTACCATATTAATGGGTTTGAATGGAGGTATTAAAAGTAAAAAAAAAATAAAACAAAAAGAAAAAGAAAAGCAAATAGTTTAACTAAATATCAATAAAAAAACACATTTGTTATATAACAGTCTAGAATAACTTTGAGTCGTTAAAAGGTACCTTTTACCAGGCTATGGGTTTGGCTGTTCGGCCTCAGCTTGAGCAGGTTGGCCTTCAGTTGGAGCAGGCTGAGCGGCTTCACCAGATTCAGCAGCAGGAGCAGCAGCAGCAGGAGCAGGAGCAGCAGCGGATTCAGCAGCAGGAGCATCACCTTCGATAGCATCATCACCATCTTGAATAGTTTCCAAATCGTTTTGCCAGAAAGTAAGGTTATCTCTAAGTAATTGCATGATCAAAGTTGAATCACGGTAACTTTCCTCTGAAAGCGAATCCAACTCAGCGATAGCGTCATCAAAGGCCTGTTTGGCCAAATGACAAGCTCTTGCGGGGGACCCCAAGATTTCATAATAAAAGACACTGAAATTAAGAGCTAGGCCCAATCTAATTGGATGGGTTGGGCTTAACTCGGTTTGAGCGATATCCGTAGCCTTTCTATAAGAATCCAAAGAATCCGAGGCGGCCTTCTTCCGTTTCTCGTCGGTAGCGATTTCGGCCAGGTATCTCAGATAGTCGCCTTTCATCTTATAATAAAACACCTTCGATTCACCGGACTCCGCCTTTGGAAGAAGGTAATTCTCAATCACTTGTAACACATCGCTGCAAATCTGGTCGAGCTCGGCCTCAATCTTGCTCTTGTACTGTCGGATCATCTCAACGTGGTGCGCAGCATTACGCGCCTCCTCCTTCTGCTCGAGCGACAGAATCAGTCGCCACGAGGCTCGACGGGTTCCAATCACATTCTTGTACGCGACCGATAGAAGATTTCGCTCGTCAACGGTCAGCTCCTCGCCGGACTTGGCCACGGCCTTCATGTACTCGACCATCTCGTCGTACCGCTCGGTCTGCTCGCACAGACGCGCCAAAAAGGTGTTTGTTTCTCGCTACAAAGTAAAAAAAAAAAAAAAAAAGAGTTGGTTAGTAACGCGTTTTTCCACAGAAATGTTTGTGTATTTTTCTCGAGAGCGGGGCGATGCGGCCTCGCACCGGTCCCTCGCGGCTCGGCGACAAAACACGACAGACTGCTCGGCCGGAAGCACTTACCTCTGAAGACATGATGACGCTGCGTGGTTGGTCGTTGGTGGTCGTTGGTGGTCGTTGGGGAGGGAGAGAAGAAGGTTTGGGGAAAGTTTTTGGGTGGTGGTTGGAGCTGGCAATCAGAGAGAGTAAATTTAAAGAGCGTCGTCGCCAGTCAACAACAAATTATTAACCCGCTACTGCGAAGGAAGAAAAAAAAAGGGGGGCCACCAGTCGACAATCTGCGTTTTTTTGGAAAAACACACAAAAATTGAAGATCTTTTACTGAATTTGTATATTAAAAATGTTGATCTTAAAAAAAAAAAAATTGTTATTTTTTTAGCCGTTTACGTAAGCGTGTATGAGGAGATTATGTCAGCCTTACATAAGCACATATTTTACCCCTTTTTCATTTTTTTATAGGCTTTTTCCCCAAGTAACTTGTAATATTTGTATATTTCCATCTTATTGGTCTTGCAAGGTCGCTGGTTGTTGTGCAATTTGCAGAGTTTTGCAATTGGTTGTTCCAATTATATAAGTTATATATACGAATATTTTTGTTATGATATCTTGTATCTTATCTTAGTATGAGAAATGGCGGTTTTGTCATTGTATATTCTCAACAAGGCCGGAGGTCTCATATACCAGGTAAGTAAGGCTGGAGAGTCTCTCAGGCAGGGCGCTGACGTTGTAGCGAGACTTTCGCCCGGGGCTGAACAAGCTAAGTACCAATGATTACCTGGTTCTGGCGGGAACGTTTCATTCTGTTCACGCTATAACCACCAAGATCTCACCGAGCGGAGGCAATTCCAGCGGCGTGACGTTGCTGGAGACGGCCAGATACGCCATCCACTGTTTCCAGACGCTCACAGGGGTCAAGTTCCTGATTGTCACGGACTTGCACCAGTTCGCAATGGACAGCATCATAAACAGAATATACCAGCTTTACTCGGATTATGTTATGAAAAATCCCTTTTACCAATTGGACATGCCAGTCAGATGTGACCAATTTGACCGGCATCTGAACACATATTTAGTTACAGTTCCATAATATTTTACCCATATATATATTTATATATATTTTATAAAAAGAAGTTAAACATTTATAAAAAAACAACAACAAAATAAGAAGAAGAAATATTTATTCAGAATTGGAATCAGATTCTGGATCATGACGTTTAGGTCTTGCTCTTGGAGCACGTTCAGCAGCGATTTGAATTTCTTTCAAAGCTACTGCTTGAGTTTCTGCTAACCAATGATCTTTAGTATTCAATCCATATAAGGTCAAATCATTACCAAGGGCCTTTTCAGCAGCATTTCGTTGTTCTTCAAACCAGATTTTTGATTTTGATTTTTCATTAAGCAAATTCCAATTTGAATATGATTTTTCAAAATCATCAACGATATTATCAGTATTTTCAATCAATAACCCAGGCAATTGCTGTTTCAATTGAATATATTCCTCACTTCCAGGAGGTTTATCAAAACTAGGCCAAAGATTAAACGGTAAGAAATAAACAACAAAACTTGCAAAATTAGAATCCCTTGTAGGAATTGATGGAACATTTAATCTACCAAGGAACTTCGTTTTAGAAATATCAATAGCTTTAAGCATTCGATCTCTATCACGACGACGTATTCTTGCCCGTTCTCTTACATCTTCTCTTGAATTATAAGATCTTGCCCGTTTCGCTCTTCTATTTTTGATTTCCTTAACATCGCCTCGACGTTTGACATCACCTCGAATGATATCTACTCGGGCGGCAGGATGAAGTCTTGACCCGCGTTTCAAATCAAGATGTCTACCCAGAGACCCGACATGAGAGAAGTTCCTGCCACAGAATATGCATGTTCGTTTAGGGTCAATATATGACCCATCGGCAGTTAATGGCGTACCATCAGCAGCAAACATCTTAACATACCAGCCATTATTGGCCTCGGCAGCAGCAGCATCTTCGTCGTTATCCTCGGCAGCTTCGTCTTCAGGAGGCACCACAGCAGTAAGAGCAGCCAAAACAGCGGCATTCACGGGATTTTCCGTAGCAATATTCTCAACGTTCAAAGAATTGAAAGTATATTGAGGTAAATTGTAGCCAAGAAACTCCTCAGCGTTTTGAGGCTCGGACTTCAACTTGTTGGTTGCAGCACTGGATGAACTACTTGTCTTCTTTGTATTCTGCTTCAACCCTCCAATCTCAGGATCTATGGCTGATAGCATATCATCGTTTCCTTCATTATATTGGCCATTGTTATTGTTGTTATTGTTGTTATTTCGAGACCGATTCTCAGCATTTCTCGCAATAACAGGGGGACTCCCGTTGGCCGCAGCAATCAAATCTTCAACACTGATAGGTTGATTATCTTGAGAATCCTTTTTGGAACTACCACCAGTGCTGCTGAACATTGTAAATTCTTCTTTTTATATTTTTTTTCAAGTAGTACGTTTGCAAAACACGGCACAACAAGAATGTTATAAAAAAGATGTTTGTGTCCTAACGTTTCGATCATAAAAAGGAAGATTTTTTTTTTATAAAAACAACACGTAACAAAAAATTTTACCTAATTACCCTGAAGTATCGATTATTTACCCGGAAGTATCGACTATTTACCCGGAAGTATCAATTATTTACCCTGAAGTATGGACTATTTACCCGGAAGTATTGACTATTTACCCTGAAGTATGGACTATGAATATTCTATATTATATATTATTGCAATATTTACTAATTTATCCAAATAAAACATTATATTAAGGATGATCCAAAACTATGAGACTATTCTGTTGGTAGACCTTGAGAATGAGGGTGAAGATATTCACCAGGTCTCTTATAATCACCACTGTAGCACCTCCCAGTAAATTCTGATTGAATCTATCTGGGACCAGTTTTCTTACAATTGGGATTAATGATAATAAAGATCCAGTGATTCCACTTAACAATGGCCACATTAGGGCATGAGCAATATGTAGCGACAAGTCTCCCGTGTTGATAATCAAATTAGCCTGGCCCACTTCTTGATCATTATCATCTTGATTTCTTAGAAATGGACCAAGCAACCGTTCAATAAGATTATTATTATTATTATTATTATTATTATTATCATTATTATCATTATCATTATTATCGTCATTTACTCCAATTTCAACAACGACATTGACCCCATTGTTAGTACTAGTCATTACATCGTTTTTGAACGATGGTCTTGAATGAGCTAGGATCTTATTGATCAATGGAGTTACACATTTCTTGTATAAATATCTATAAGTTAATCTAACCCAAGGAATTAACGTGACACTTAATCTTGGACCAGTGAATTTCCATGGTGGTAAATTCTTATTAGCTAACCCTAATGGAGCTAAAATCGATATCCAATTGAAAAAATATGATCTTTTTATACCAGATAAAATTAAAAATAATGGTATACTAGGGGTATATATCATTTGTCTCAAACTTAATGGTTTTAATGTAATTGAAGAAGTTTGATTGTTTACAGAAATCCCTAATAATTCAAGTGCCATTTCCTTTGGACATAAACATCTTATTGACATTGCTCCTAATCCATATAACATTGTATAAGTTGCTGAAATCGCTGAACCAGCAATACTTGTTAATAGTAAAACATGGAACCCAGTTGAGTTTGCATTTTCAATCAATGTTCTTAGTTTTAAGAATTGGAAATCATATTTACATTGAATATTTATTTTATCTCCACATTGTGGACATTTAACTTCATTTATACCCTTGGCTGCTATAATATCCGAAGCCCAATCCAATAAACAGCATTCATGAGCAATTAATGAACATTTACAAGGTCGTCTCCAATCATGACTCGATAACCCATGAGGAGGACTCTCGTCATTACTCCCCAGACATACCCAACATCTATCACTCATATTTCCCAGTGTTAGATAATACCGTTATTGCTAAATAGTTCTTTTACCTAGCTAGCGCTATAGCTATAGGTCTGAACATGTTAGACAGCTGTTAGGTCTAATAACATCGATGCATTATACGTATACGTATATAGTACGATGAGCTTACAAACAAAATTTTAAAATTCATAGACTTTTTCCATTGTAGCCGTTTCATCCATAAATTAGAGTAATTGGGAGTAGTTGGGGTGGAATAGGTATAAGCCCCTGTAACAATTGCAATGCGCATTGTAAATATAAAGACCCCTGCATTTAAAATTGTGTACCTTTCATAAATATAATTCAAATTTGTAGGGACAATCTGCTATGTAGCATTTACCCCGGTCAATTAATATTGAAAGGCCTTTCAAAAGTTCAAACGTCTGGCCGAGCGTGCAATCAGCTGCAGACCAATCTTCATTGGCTGGGGGGCATTATCTACGTATACTTTACTCAAAATATATATTATACGTTAATTCAATGCGCATTGTCAAGTTTGGTCAGCTTACAGAAGATTATGCCAGTTGACGCACGACTGGTATTATTACTGCATAACAATAGCCGTTCATATAATGCATTATAGATCCATATTATCGTTATATAAATACCCATGTAATTCTAAAATTACATGAAGCTGATATCAGTATCACCATGATAATAGACATACCTTCTAGTATTATAGGATCATGGAATCACTATTTATGGTATAGTATATATATTTATAGCATTTATGGAACCAGAGATCCATATATATCGTATTAGATCGGTGGATGGCCAATTTATGCGAATGCGAATGCGACTACCCGATGCAAAGCGGGATCGCTTGATCTTCCGAGATTCGTCATATGGCATATAATATTATGGCTGGATTTCTGGATGAATATTCTCGTTAATTAAACGTGCTTTTTGGTTGAAGTGCTGCGTTTATGTTTGTTCGGGGGGCGAGTTTGGCAAATCTTCAAAGGGCTTTGAAGAAAAGTAGTAAGAAAGATTTCAGGGGTAAAAAGTTTGTTAGCTGATTTTTGTTATTTTTCAGGGGTAATTAATTACTGTATTATTATTTGCGAAAATAAAAGAAAACAACCAACCGCATTTTCAGCCCCCTAATTAAGAAAATATAATAAAAATAATAAAATAATAATATAATGGAAAATTGAAATAATAATGAAAATAATAAAAATAATAAAAATCATAAAAATAAAAAGAGAAATCAAGCGTTTGTACCTTGCTTGAATGGACGAGTGTCCTGTCATACTTTTGGAACTCTAACTAACTAATAGCATTAACTATTTTACAATTTTTACTATGACGAATAGCGATCGATGAATTAGGTCCGGTACTAATAATACATTTAACTATCAAACAGAACATCAAACTGTAATATACAATAATATTATAGCTATAGCCCCAAAACATGTGTACACTGCGTAGTACTAGTACTAGTATACTCGAATTAATGAAAAAATGATTCAAAGTTCAAACAAAAATACTTCAGAATACCACCTTTGGCCTTACATTGCATGCGGCCCCATTTCATCAGCCCCCCAGGAACACACCGACTGACCCCTGTCGAGTGCTCGATCTCAATTGAATATTTTATTATCGGTTGAGCACAAATTTGTCGGGATCTCAAATATTTGGGTCCTGCGGGGATCCACAAAGTTCAAACCTTCATCTGCACCATGCACAGCGAGCGGCTGCGACACCCTTGCAAGTTTGAACTTGAAACGCATAGCTACGCAGCTCTGCCTGTAGATATGCCTATAGATATGCCTATAGATATGCCTACAACGCTGCCTAGCGCTGCCTAGCGCTGCCTAGCGCTGCCTAGCGCTGCGTATACGCTATAGCTATCGCTGCCTCAAGCCAATAGTTGCACGCATCTTCCCGAGATCTTGCCCCATTGCAAGCGTTGCAGCTGCTCCATGCACGAGTCTTTGCATTTCAAAGAGCCCCTTACCGATTTTACTATTACTTTGCGAGCCCCTAATCCTGTATCATATCGTGCAACGCACATACCCATGTCCGTGGATCCATATGGCATGTATGTACAAGCTTCCCTTTGTGTACATAAACTATGCTTCGCGGGACCCACCGTGGACCCACTGCTCCATGTCTCGCAAAAAGCATAAAAGGAGCCCACCGCGCCCCATCTGCATCATCATCATCATCATCATCACATTATATCTGGAACTATAGACTACTAAGTACTGCTTGCTATTGGGTGGTGCTTTTTTGGGTTACAAATATGTCTGCGACGGCTACATGTACTATATGTGTTCCAAGTATAGCCAAGCCCAATGAACGGCGCTGGACCCAGGTGTTTGCAATGCCTGAACGGATAGGCAATCTTCGTATCACTGGAGTGATCAAGAATGATCCAGTTCAAGGGGTATTTTCAGCCGTTGACATGAAAGATTCAACACAATATGTGGTCAAACGAATCAAACGACGGAAAGTTGATGATGATGATGAAGAAGAAGAAAATGAAGGACTTATTCAATACAATCTAAAAACATTTAAAGATCAACAATCAGAAATATCCTTACAATTAAAAGTACAAAATCATCCTAATATCTTATCAATCCAACAAGTATGGGGTGATAGGCATTTTTTTTATATTATTGTTCGCATGTATAAAAGAGGTGACTTATTTACAGCTATAACTGAATCGAAACGATATATTGGTAATGATGATGAAATTCGCTTGGTTTTTTTACAAATTATTGATGCAGTCATTTATTGTCATGAAAATGGAATATATCATTGTGATCTTAAACCAGAAAATATTCTTGTAACTGATAATTGTAAATCAATTAAATTAGCTGATTTTGGTTTAGCAACAGTTAACTCAATGTCAATGGATTTTGGTAGTGGTTCATCTTTTTATATGGCCCCAGAACGGTTACCAATAAATAGAAAAAAATTATCATCATTTAAAGCTTGTTATCCAACTTCAGCTTCAGATGTTTGGGCTCTTGGGATTATATTAATCAACTTAGTTTGTGGTAGAAATCCTTGGCATCAAGCGATTATTAATGATAATTTATCAAGTTATACACAATTCTTAAAAGATGATTTATTTTTACAAAAAATCTTACCAATATCAAATGATTTGAATAATATTTTGAAAAAGGTATTTATTCATGATCCTTTTAAAAGAATTGATATCTATCAATTAAAAAATCTGGTAACTTGTTGTAAAAAATTCTCAAATCTGAACCTTTTTATTCCAAGAGTTTTATTCCCACAACCCCCAAAAAATCAAAAACCTAATAAAACTCTTTTACCTGCATTGGAAATATCTCCAACCCCAATCAAAACCAATGATACCAACATTAAGAGAAAACGAGCTCATGAACAAGAATTCTACGAAGATACTAATAAAAGGAAAAAAATGGAAGTTTTACTTTTAACTCCAACGTCGCCATGAAGTTTTACTTTTAGCTCCAACGTCGCCATGATAATTTGCATTTATACGTATACAACATATATATATCTAATAATAATTTATAACTTTGAAATAACTTCATTCCATTGGTCAATGGTAAAACTTGAACTAATACTATTATCAATAATCCCATTAATTGTAACTGTAGGACTAACATGAATAGAATTTTGTCTTGACCATTTAACAAAGTATTTTGTATCATTTTGTAATTTATTGCCAGCATTCTTATTGGGTCCTTCAGGTATAGTTACCAAATCCAAAAATTTATCATTATCAATATTAACTGATTCTTTTGCAAGTTTAGCTAATCGTTTATAAGTATCAATTCTTGTTTCATTATAAACGGCTTCATCATAATAAGTATCACTAACTTCAAATAAATCCTTGGAAAATTTCCAAAACTTTGAAGGCTCCAATAATCCAACAGCTATCCCTGCTTCGGCCACCAATGTAGAAGAAGGATGCCATGGCTGGATTTGATGATAAAATACAAATTGAACTTGTGAAGGTACTTTAGCCCCTCCTTCAGTTAATTTATATAAAGTCAAGAATAATTTCTTACTAAATGGACAAACATAGTCCAAGTAAAAAGCAATGGTATTTTTACCATTCCCAAGAATGTGACTAGAATATTTAGGTGCAATTGACATTATATTGAGATATCGAAGATATAGAATCAGACAAGCTTGCAATTGGGGTCAACCGGTCTTTTATATATCCAGATCTAGATCTGGGGATCTGGCTTAATATTAATATTAATACGTATACTAGTACTTCAATTATTGCTATTACAAATTATTTACACAATTCACGTGACAGCACATCTCTCACGTGACATTTATATATATTTTTTAATTCTTCTTAATTTTATCAAAAATTCCTAAACCACTTGCAATTAACCCGCCCATATCACCCAATTGAGCAGGTACGACTACGGTATTGCTTTCCTTTGCCAGTTCGCCAAATGCTTTTACGTATTTTTCGGCGACTTGTAAGGCGACCGCATCGTTACCACCAGGAGTTTGCTCAATAGCCTTTGCAACTTCTCTTATTCCCTCGGCAGTAGCTTTAGCCTTAGCCAAAATGGCTTGGGCTTCACCTTGAGCCCTATTTATGTTTTCAAGTTTTTGAGCTTCAGAGGCCAAGATAGTCGAAGTCTTTTCACCTTCAGCACGATTGATAGCAGATTGTCTGTGACCTTCGCTTTCCAGGATTTCTGCCCGTTTGGACCGTTCAGCGGACACTTGTCTATGCATGGCCTCCAGCACGTTAGCAGGCGGGTGGATGTCTCTTATTTCGTACCGCAAGCATTTGACCCCCCATTCCTTTGCTGCGTCGTTTATAGCGTGGGTGATGTTTGAATTCAAGTTCTGTCTTTCCCTCAAAACATGGTCCAACGACAATTGGCCAATCTCGCTTCTCATCGTGGTCTGCGCTAACTGCGAAATGGCATATTCAGCGTCTTCGACCCCGTATGAGGCCTTATAAGCATCAAATACCCGTATATATAATACTCCATCCATTTCTAGCGTAACATTGTCGGCAGTTATAGCTGACTGGCTAGGTATCTCGATAGCTGCTTCCTTGAGCGACTTGACGTATCTGATCCGATCCAAAAATGGTACAAGTATAGCTAACCCTGGTTGAAGAATCCTATGGAATTTTCCCATTCTTTCAACTACCCAAGCAGTTTGTTGAGGTACAAACCTGATAATAGTATTGGCAGGTAGCGCTTGTCGCTGAAAGAAGTTCATATTATTACCACTTCCATTGGTTATCAGCCTTCGCTGAGGCCTAAGCCCTTGCAAAACCCTTAACCCTCTTCTTGTATTCCAGTTCATGATATCACTAATAATAATAATAATATAATGTAAATTGTTCCAATCGAATTTTACCTATAGCTAACAACGCCACAGTATAATTTGTAACTATTGGTTATCGATTACCCTAAAGTACTACCCCAGATTATAATCTATATCTAAAAGCCCTATCTATAAATATCTAGATCTATATATATATATATATATATATATATATATATATATATATGTTCAACTTCTAAACCAATCAGCTATTAGGAATGCAATGTCTAATGATTGAGAAAGACTCAGTCTAGGATCACATACTGTATCATAACGTAAAGTCAAATCTTCATCTTCTAAATCTTGAGAACCACCAATACATTCAGTTACAGCATCACCAGTTAATTCTAAATGAACCCCATTTAACATACTATTACAATCACGATGAACTTCTAAAGCGAATTGAATTTCTTTGAAGATATCATCAAAGTATCTTGTTTTTAGTTTTGTTACTGGACTTGTTTTAGTATTACCATGACAAGGATCAGATATCCAAACTACTTTATGATTAGTTTGTTGAACTGCTTTAATATGATCTGGTAATAAGTTTTTTATTTTATCAACACCATATCTGGTAATTAATGTAACTCTGCCAGGTTCAAAATTAGGATCAACAATATCTAATAATTGAACCAATTCTTTAGTATCAGTTGAAGGACCAACTTTTATACCAATAGGATTAGATACACCTCTAAAGAATTCAACATGAGCCCCATCAATTTGTCTTGTTCTATCACCAATCCAAATAAAATGAGCAGAAGTGTTATACCAATTTAACCCATTTTTGGTTGGATTAATTAAATTTCTTGTTAGAGTTTGTTCATATTCAAGCATTAATGCTTCATGACTTGTAAAAAATTCAATACTATTAGTTAATGGTGAATCATTTAATCCAATTGTTGATAAAAATTTTAAACCTTCACCAATTGAATCAATAACTTTTTGATATCTTTTCCTTATTGAATCTAATTTAACATGACTAATATCCCAATCAAGTCTATTATGTAATAAATCAGCAAACCCTGCTGAAATTGTACTACGTATAAAATTTAATGTAGCAGCTGAATGAAAATAACTTGAAACTAATCTTGATGGATCTGGTTCTCTATCATTTATATCAAACCCATTAACATTATCACCTCTAAAACTATTTATAATTTCACCATTCTCTAATTTTTCAAATGGATTTGATCTAGGTTTGGCATATTGACCAGCTATTCTACCAATTCTAACAACTGGTAACCCAGTACCCCAAATTAGAACTAATGACATTTGTAATAAAACTTTTAATTTATTTTCAATTTTTTCTTGATTACAATAATCAAATAATTCAGCACAATCACCACCTTGTAATATGAACTTCTTACCCAACGCTGCATCTTTCAAATGCTCTTTCAATTTCTCAATCTCATTAGGTAAAACTAATGGTGGTAAATTTTCTAACTTTTTTAATGCTTGTTCAACTGATTCACGATCTTTATATGTAACATCTTGCCAAATTGGTTTATCTTGCCATGATGTAGGACTCCACTGTTCATTACATGGTTTCTTCACTACCGGAGGCTCCATGTCATTGGACCGTGTCCGAAGCTTTGCTGCAGCTTTAGCCCCCTCACTGGCAACCAGCTTGGGTGGATCGCTCACAATTACTTTTCGTTCAGTCATAAACTAAAAATGGATTAATATATTTTTCAAAGTTTGTATACAACATTAACTACACTTTAATTTATACATTTATACACGTTCAATTACAATGGCACTACCACCACCTCCACCATTACAAATAGCAGCTACACCAATTTTCCCATTTTCTTGAGAAAGAACAGAAGTCAAAGTGACGACGATTCGTGCGCCGCTGCACCCCAAAGGATGGCCAATGGCCACTGCTCCACCGTAGACGTTGACCTTTGAAGAATCAATGTTGAGGATTCTCGGGTTAACAATTCCAACCACACTGAACGCTTCATTGAATTCAAAGAAATCAACTTGGTCAAGATCGATTTTGGCATGTTTCAGCGCCTTGGGCACTGCTCTTGCTGGAGTGCTTGGGAACTTGATTGGATCTTGAGCAGCTTCACCCCAACCGAGGATTTTGGCAATTGGCTTCAATCCCAACTCTTTTAATTTTTGTTCACTTACAAGAATAACAGCTGCACCACCATCATTTATAGGAGAACTGTTGGGAGCAGTCAAAGTACCATCTTTAGTAAACACAGGTCTAGCTGATCTTAATTTTTCCTCATTCAATCTTCCAACCTCTTCATCAACCTCAACGATTGAAGTTTTACCTCTACCTAATGAAACTTCAATAGGATGAATTTCATTTTTGAATTTGCCCTCTGAATGAGCCTTTGCCGCTTTCTTATAAGAGTTTACCGCATAATCATCTTGTTCTTGACGACTGACATTGTATTCATTAGCCGTATCTTCGCCAGCCATTCCCATAGCCTCGTTAGAATAAGCATCCTTTAAACCATCCCGTTCAAGACCATCAACAATACTACCACCACCGAACTTGACACCAGTACGGCCGGTAGGAAGATAATGAGGAACATTGGTCATTGACTCGGCACCACCAGCAACAACAATGTCGGCACTACCAGTAAGAATCGATTGAGCACCAATTATAATGGCCTTAAGACCAGAAGCACAGACCTTGTTAACGGTAGTAGCAACTACTGAAGTAGATAATCCAGCCTTCAATGCAACCTGTCTAGCGGGTGCTTGACCAACATTGGCACCATAAACGTTACCAAAAACGATTTCATCAACATTTTCAGGGTTAATATTAGCCTTTTCAAGAGCACCTTAAAAAATTAGAGAAATTTTACAAAAAAGAAAAAGTTTTTGTAAATTCTTACCCTTTACAGCGTGAGCACCTAAATCAACATAAGATTGACTGGAAAGACCTCCTAAAAGACTTCCAATAGGGGTTCTAGCCGCAGAAACAATATAAACAGATGACATGGTGGCAATATCAATAAAATCGATAAATTTAGATCGAGTAAATTTATAAATATAAAATAAAAATATTTAACATACTAACTAACATATAACATATGGGACAAATTTAAAAATGATATCAAATAATGAAAAAGAATTTCATTTGGCATTATTAAAAGAAGGTAAACGACTTGATGGTAGGAAATTTGATAAATTTAGGGATTTAAAAATAAGTTATGGTAAAAATTATGGGAATGCGCATATTCAATTAGGTGAAACTAAATTAATTGTACAAATTAGTTCAGAAATTGTTAAACCTCATGAAGATAGACCATTTGAAGGGATATTTATGATTAATACTGATATATCATCAATGGCAGGCTCGGAGTTTGAGAATTTCCGATCAAATGATGATGAATTACTTATTGCTAGAATAGTTGAGAAGGCAATAAGAAGATCAAATGCTTTAGATCTTGAATCATTAGTTATAACTGCTGGTAAATCAGTTTGGAGAATTAGAGCAGATGTTCATTATTTGGACAATGATGGGTCATTAATTGAAGCTACGTGTTTGGGAGTAATGGCTGCATTATTACATTTTAGAAATAATGATATAACAATTGATGGTGAAAGGACAATTATACATTCAATAATTGATCGTGAACCAATACCATTATCAATTTTACATATACCAATTTGTATATCATTTAGTTTTATTGATGATAAATGGTTAATTGATACAAGTTTAAAAGAAGAATTGGTACGTGATTCAATAATGACAATAACTGTAAATAAAAATCGTGATATTTGTCAAATTATTAAACCTGGTGGTATTCAAATTGAAGCATTAACAATAATTCAATGTGTTGAAATTGCAGTAAACTATGCAAATAAATTTACTGATTTAATTTATACAGTCTTAAAAGATTCATCTCCAAAGATTAATACAATTCTTCAAGCTGAAAATGACCGATAATATATTTATAAAATATATAATAATAAATAATATAACTATGTAAAATAAATTCAATTATAATAGATTCTTGTTACTTGCTTTGACTTGCTGAAGACCTTCGTCTTCGATTAGCTTCGGCAATGTTGCCGAAATATTCCCGTTGGGCGCTGTGATGGGTCTTGGTAGGAGTTTGGAAAGAAAAGGCCCATTCAGTGAATGACTGGCGTCTAGGACGCGAAGGTTCTGGTTTGTTTGAGTTATCCTTGAGTACCATAGTGAGTAGACAAACTTAACAAGTCTAAAAAAATTTTAAGAAAAAAAGGGAAAAACAAGGGTTTATATAGTTTTTCTCACTGATAAGGTCATCTGGCTTTTTGCGGGGTAACGATTATCCGAGCAACTGGAGTTGCCCAATGCGGACCTAATGATAAATATTTTAGTATACCAGTGATATACACGTAGCTAGCTATAGTGTGATCATACTTAGCCGGATCGTGGGGTACAAGCGTGGGGCCAACTATAAATATTTAATATTTAATATTTATCCGACTTGAACTTTCTTATAACATTTAAATATATTTATATTGGCAATGACGGTGGTGATAGTGGCAGGGCCAGCGGGTACGGGCAAGACGACCATTGCGGAGAAACTGAGTGAAGCGTTTGACGCTCCGTACATTGAAGGCGACAGTCTTCATCCCGAGGCCAACATTATCAAGATGCGTAATGGGATTCCATTAACCGACGACGACCGTTGGGATTGGCTTACCAGTGTTGCTAATACCGCTTCATCCTCGGCCAAACAGAACCAAGCAGACGGTAAGCCTGATTTGTCGTTTGCCACTTGCTCGGCATTGACTACCAAGTATCGGGCCCATTTAAGAGATCATTTACAGCAAAATGGTCAAAAGTTATTTGTTTTATTTCTTTATGCTACTAAGCAAGAATTGTACGATAGAGTGAGTCATAGAAAGGGTCATTATATGGGCTCGCAAATGGTCGAAAGTCAATTTAACTTAATGCAAGTGCCTCAAAATGAAGAACTTTTCGAAAATGGTGGTGATTGTTTCCCAGTTAGAACTAGTAATAAATCTATTGATGATATTTACAATCAATGTTTTCAATTAATTAAATCAACTAATTAATAGAATATTAAATATTTACATGTACATGTGTTTTGTTTTTTTTTTTTTTTTTTGTTTTTTTTATTATACACTAGTATTTTGCATTATCTCTTTACATCTTTCTGGATCAAGATAAAATTGAATTCTTGTTTCACATAGTTCTTTTAATTTTACTGCTGAAGATCTATCAATGAAATTATTTGGGAACCGATATGATAACCATAAAAATAAATTGATAATCCAATGAAGATCCTCTAATACTCCTGTATTTGTAAAATCTGAGTTTTTCCGTTCAGTTGGAGTACCAAGTAAATCAAGTTGTAATTCTGGTATATCAAGTAAAGTTTTTGATTCACCCTTTGCAATAATATCACAAAAAATTCTAAATGCTTGTCTAACTTGTGGTTTACTTAATCTTACTGGTGCTCTACATAGTTTAATTTTTTCTTCAAGCATTAATCCATCAATTCCAATAAATAATTCGGCAATTTCAATCATTTGATTCAAATTAGTAAATCTAAATTGTGGTGCTAATATTGTATTTTGTCCAAGCATTCCTAATAATGTATGAAGATCAACATCAATTCCAACTTTATGTGCATAATCATGAATTAATGAATCTGGTGGGAAAAGATATGCATATTTAACTTTTGGAGTATCAACTGATAAACAATATTCAATATATTTAAATGCATTAGGACTAAGTGATGTAACATATCCTGGTTCAATTTCTTTATTTTCTCCAGTATTACTTTCTCCAGCAACTTTGAATCTACCAGCTCTACCAGCAATTTGTTTAATTTGTCCATGAGGTACAGGAATTTTTTTTGTACCATCGAATTTTTCTA
Organism: Groenewaldozyma tartarivorans; assembly: GCA_030574255.1. NCBI lineage: Eukaryota > Fungi > Ascomycota > Dipodascomycetes > Dipodascales > Trichomonascaceae > Groenewaldozyma > Groenewaldozyma tartarivorans. The sequence goes on along the minus strand of JAJMEQ010000080.1, from coordinate 1,600 downwards.
ATTTACTAAAAATTATTCTTCTAATTGATAAATTTAATCCCATCCCAATTGCATCACTTGCAATTAAATAATCATATTGTGAATCCGATTTATTAAATTCTTTTGCTTGATTTGCTCTAACATCAGCTGGTAATGATCCATAAATAATTGCACATTTTTTATTTGTACGTGATTCAATTGTTTGTTTAATTTTAAATAAATCCCTTTTTGAAAATGCAACAATACAATCACCCTTTTCAATATTTTTATAAAACCCCCCAATATTTGTCTTTTGTAATAATAATGGATTTAATCTTTTATATTTAATAATTTTTAATTTATCACCAGTTTGTTCAACTAAATTTTTAATTAATGATTCACTAGCAATATCTCCACAAAGATGAATTTCTTTAGCTCTTAATCCTAAAAATGCTTCAGTCCATGCACAACCTCTTTGTTCATCTTCAATCATTTGAATTTCATCTATAACTGCAACATCCATCATTCTATTAAGATTAACCATTTCAATGGTTCCACTATCTAATTGAGCTAAAGTTCCATCAGAATTAAATTCATTAATAATTTCTTCACCAGTAACTAAATTACATGGTATACCTTCATCTTTAAATCTTTGATATATTTCTCTTGCTAAAAGTCTTAATGGTCCAGCATAAGCACCTGATTTTGCATTTTTTAATGCATTCAATGCAGTAAAAGTCTTACCACTATTAGTAGGACCAATATGTAAAATTACATTCCGACGTAATGATCTTGCTAATGGATATAATGTTGAAGGTTCAGTTAAATCTAATGGTTCAACTTTATCCTTAATTTTTGGATCATAATATCTTAAAAAAAAATAAAAACCTTTAATTAATAATTCACTAGTAATTTTGAAAAATTCAATATTTAATTCTTCAATTTTTTTATCCTTTTGATTAAATATTATTAAATAACCATCTCTAATTTTTAAAAGATTTGGTATACCTTTAAAATTTTTACAATATTCATCATATTGTTCAATTGTCATTGATTCATTATTATCTTTTTCAAACTTATTAAGAATATTAGCAGCTTTTTTACCAAATTCATTCTTAACAACAAGTGATAAATATTCTTTTAATGTATCATTTGATTTAAAATCAACTTTATTCCATTCAGGTCTTTGAAAATTTATTTGTTCATGAAAATAATCAAGTCGATTCTCAACACATATTTTAAATGCATTTAATAAACAATTTAATTGATCCCTAAATGGTAATATCTCATGTCCTGTTTCCTTTTTTCGTAAATTTATAAATTGTAAATATTTCCTATATTGTGGTCCCATTTGTCGTTTAATTTCATTCTCTTGAAATTGTGGCTCGGGCTCAGGTTTAATAGGTACCCGAACCGGTTTCTTGACAGGTATATTAGACAAATCAATCCTTTGACTAACCCATCTCCTTCCTCCATATCTTGGTATACGAGATATTCGTAACACTCGCCATCCCAAATTCATATTTACCCAACCTACGCTGAATAAAATAATTTAACCTTGATCTAGATGTTGGATGTGGGCTCAGATTAAGATGGTTTATGTAAGCTAGTATGAACAGTTAGACTTATCCCTTGGATAATA
>JAJMEQ010000079.1:0-54910 GCA_030574255.1 Groenewaldozyma tartarivorans | reverse complement strand
CTAACTGTTCATACTAGCTTACATAAACCATCTTAATCTGAGCCCACATCCAACAATCTCAAACCTCGAGCTCGCATGTAACGTTATCTGATCGGCAGCTTTTTTTTGGCTTTTGAGAATTTTCCCCATGAAATCTGTAGAAGAGCTGGAGAGAGAAAACCAGGAGCTAAAAAGGGAAATTGCTTCTCTGAAGAATGTCACTGGACCTCCTGGACCTCCTCAGTTCTCCTCAGAGGAATATTTGCGCTATGGCAGACAACTTATTGTACCTGAATTTGGAATCCAAGGTAAGTTTGATCTGATAATATCTTCCAGGCAATGTTAACAAGTTTAAGGACAACGCAAATTGAAATGCTCCAAGGTACTCGTGATTGGTGCGGGTGGGCTAGGATGTCCTGCTATAGCCTATCTGGCAGGTGCAGGGGTTGGAAAAATGGGTATTGTTGACCATGATACTATTGCCTTATCCAATTTGCATCGGCAGATTATTCATAGCTCTATACACATGCATAAAACTTCTTCCGCGGAATCATATATCAAACAGTACGTCTCTATGTCATAGTTTGTATTGATGATGCTAATGTTGTAGGCATAACCCCAATGTCGAGGTCGAGACATATGAGGAAGGATTGAACTACTCTAATGCTTTTGAAATATTCAGTGAGTATGATGTTATTCTTGATTGCACAGATGCGCCAGCAATTAGGTACCTTATAAATGATACTGCGGTAATTCTAGGTAAACCGGTTATATCAGCCTCAGCGCTGAAAACTGAAGGTCAAATATCTGTTCTGAATTTCCAAGGTGGGCCATGTTACAGATGCTTTTTCCCAAGTCCACCGCCTCCCGATAGTGTACTCACATGTGGTGATGGAGGAATACTTGGCCCCGTTGTGGGACTTATGGGTGTAATGCAAGCAATAGAAGCAATAAAAGTTATAATAGGCATTTATACTAAAGAAAACTTCAAACCATTCTTATTATTATTTAGTGCATTTTCTACCCATTCTCCAATGTTCAAGCAAATAAAAATGCGTGGTAAGTCTCCAAAGTGTGTAGTATGTGGAGAAAGTCCAACTATTACAAAAAAGGATATAGAATCTGGGGTGTTGGATTATGCAGCATTTTGCGGGTACCCCCAAAGTACTAATCTTGGTGGGGAAGAATCGGTTACTGTGGAATTTTATAATTCATTTAGATCTAGATCACACCCACATACACTTATAGATGTCCGTCCACAGGTACAATTTGAGATATGTTCTTTGGCTGGTTCCAAAAGTAAGTCTATTTCGATGTTTTTGGAAATAAATGAGATACTAACTTTAGATTATCCGTATATGAAACTGCGCGACGGTAGGTTAGAGATTGAAAAAGAGGACTTGGTGGAACCTGTCTTTGTCGTGTGCAGGTACGGAAATGACTCCAAATCTGCTGTTAAACTCATCAAGAGCAAATATGGAATTTCAGAGGTTTTTAATATTATTGGTGGGTTGGATAAATGGACTGACCTTGTGGATGCATCATTCCCCAAATATTAATGTAAAATACATAATTACGAATAAATAACTAATCATCGGCAAGTGACTCAATACGCAATAACCCGCATCCCAGTGCGCTTATAATCCAGTCGCCGTGTTCCTTTGAGGGATTCCAATCAAGCGAGGACACAGTAATAGCAGGTGGGAACACTACAGTCTTACTCAAGATTGCCTTAGGTGTATCTTCAACCAGCAGCACGTCTGTGAACCTTAGAGCTCTTTCTTTCTCGCTTGACTCGAGCCTCCAAACTATGGCTTGTTGATTTGGTCGTAATGGCCGCTTTGGTGCCATTATCCCACGAATAGGATTACCTAGTCGTAATGTGCCATCCGACCCTCCTGTGGCCAATATCGGGTGTAATAAAGACGCAGCAATAGACACAACTGATCCATCATGACGAGTTATATTGGTCTTACCTTGGAACGTCGTTTTGCGTAGTGGTAAGATCCTGGTAGTTGCGAGATCTTCAATAATGGTAAATGAAGACAAGTGGTAAAAATAACGAGCATCCTTGCATACTTCTTTTATTCGGGTTGAAGAGCATTGCGCTCGTCGGATATCTCTAACATCCAGCATTTTCTGAAAACCATCGACAGAGCATGTCAAAAATAAATATTCATAGTCAGGGAACGCACTGGCAATACTTAAAATTGCAGAGAAATGGAATGGGATTGAGTATGACGGCTTGGAAATGGATCCTTCTTCTTCATCTGTGACGTCATATTCGCTGATATATCCATTAGCTGTACCTACAACAATACAGTTGGTGTTTCGCCATGTAGCGCAAGTAATGATGTCTTCATTGAAAAATTCAACAGCAGGAGTTTCTATTAAGTAATGGGTTGGTACCTTCTGTGGCCGCTCTATCTCTATTAACCGTAACTTTCCATCCTGAAACGTAGCTGCTATAGTTCCAATCTTCCCGTTAGGCAATTTATCTCTTGGTCGAAATGAAATCGTCGAAACATCCCCATAATTAAAACTAAGTGTAGAAATAAGACGTGATTCAAAGTGTCCCAATTTCAGATTAACCTCATATACCTGGATACTGGATGGATATCCTCTGTTAGCAAATATACTAGTATCCTGCTTCGTTGACGTAATATTAAATGGATCAAAGTCCCCATCGCGCAATATTCCAACCGCGAAATAATGAATATCCCCGGTATGGCCGGGTGCCCACCTTACTGATGAAGGGAACCCTCCAATATTTATTAGCCCTCCTTTAAATGGATCCATTAAAGTTGAATTAGCAAATAGAGGGATCTCTTGATCAACCCCTTTTAGGCCTACCTTTATCGGCTTATTAGGAGGAAGGTAGTCATTATTAGGTTCACTCAAAATGGCCAACTTCTGTCTTCTACCAAAATCATTAGTGAAAGATCCCCTGGACATTGCTTCAAAGTATGGCTTTGGAAACTCCAGCCTAGATTTTGATACTGCAACCGAAAATTTGAACCATTCTTTTCGGAAATAAATTCCTTCGATAATTCTCGCATTGTTTTTACCCCAGAAAAGATAGACTCTCTCTTTCATACCTTCCAACTTCATTTTTTTTTCAACTGGTTTATGGCCCTCTTCATATTTGGGCAGTCTAACATAAGTTGATCTTGGTCGTGAAGGAGTCTCAGATAGTCTTGTCTTCTTTACGGGGGCTTTTTTTGTTTTGACATCTATATCACTTTCTTCAGAAACATCTTCTTCGTCCTCTTCTTCCTCCACTTCGTTATCACCATCTTGGTCTTCGACGCCCCCATCTGAGTCAACATTATCCATTGTGAATTCGTCACTATCATTGTCGTCATCATTGTACCGTCGTCGGCTATTGTCCTCTCCATCACTTAAATCATCATAAAGACTGTCAATTTGAGAGTAATTGACTTGTTTTCGAGCTCTAGTCGATCTTCGTGCACTCATTCCTACCGCTTCATATCCGGATTTAAAGCATATATTCCGCTTACTTTCAAATATATTCAGCAACAAACGCGTAGCTCTATTAATATTATTTGGGACGTCCGAAATATTAATATATAGCGGATTAACGTTTTTTTGTTAGTATATTACCCTAAGACGTGTATACACACGGGGACAACTGTGTACGCACGGCTACGTAACGTTATAACAACGGCACGAGCGTACGTACGTCAACGTTATACCAGATCTCGATAACGATAACGTTAACGGATCCGGATATCCTGGTACGTACAGATATCCAGAATTTACATAACGGCCGGCGTTAACCAAATTATTACGGTATCCCATATCCTGCAGGCTAGCTAGCTAGTAAGTCTATGTCGACACCCCGAGCTCGAGTTTTTGCGATTTCAATCATTTCATACTTATAATTGCCGCTTTCCTCTAAATGTACAGTCTCTATTTGTTAGGCACTTTCTAGGAGTAATATGGAAGATACGGATTATAGTAGCGTCCTGGAAAATGCCAATTGTGATAATGACCACCAGGAGTTGGAGGAAATGGCTGCTCGTCCAGATGAGCAGTTGATCTCAGAGGATGATGATGATGATCTGACAAGCTCATTGGATACATCTGTCGTTACCTCTCTTCCACAGTTCTATGGTAACGCAGCTCCAGCAGATCCTGGTAATGATGACAACGGTAGTAGCTCGCAGTTAGATGATAACACACATGGAAATAATGAAAACAGAAGTACGCCAGTGATTCAATTGGAAGAAGTAGATGAAGCGAGTAGCATTTTGAACTCCGTTTCTGATAATGATGATGTCCTCTCTGGGCATTCGCGGCAAGCGTCTTTGTTGTCTTCATCTGGATTAGAAAGTAACGGGGATACACCATCACCCATACGTGGATCTTCTCTTTTATCTACCAGTCCCCGTAGAGCAGCTCTACATCATATTGATAGACGGTTTCATACTAGGCTAAGCTCTATATCAAGTGTACGAAGTGGTAGTTCATTAAGGCATTCAATTTCCCAAGAAATTGAGGATATATTTACTAATTACGATAGAGAGGGTAGCTCGCCCTGGGAGCCAATACGCTGGACAAAGTTTCGCAAAATATCTAACCAGATATACTCAGATGCGTCTATATTTCGTCATGGAAAACCCACAGTTATTCTTCCTGCGGCGTATATACTTGTTGGAACTGAGAAGGGGTACGTATTAGTGTTTGATTATCAGCAAGCACTGCGAAAAGAATGCTTGCCAAAAGTAGATCTCGGTGCTCAAGTTACCTCGTTGGCAGTATCGACAGACCAGACAAGAATAGCTGCTGGTTATAGTAATGGCCATATAATGACATGGGACACTGGTAAATCCAATCATGTGTTAATGCACATAGCCCCACGGCCAAGTAGCGATACTGAAATACCTACGAAAGACGCACATGATGATACTAGTGCGATTATACATCTTAATTTTGTTGGCAATAGGCACTCTGCACTGGTTTCTGCAGATGCGAAGGGAATTGTTATATACCATGATGCTGTTTCGGCGATTGTGGGATCAACACTTAAAAGTAGGAAAATTTTTGGAAGATATGCATATGAAAGAAGCAATAAAGCTAGTACTATTCTTGCTTGTGCTGTGCGTCCGTTAGGTACAGAAGCACAAGATATCGATAATTTGTCGCTGCTTGCATTTATAACTCCACATATGCTAGCTATTGTTTCTATGTTACCCCATTTGAGAACTAGGTTACGGCTTGCGAGGCCGAAGGAAATTGATGCGTCTTTAGGATTTAGTGGATGTCTTGCTTGGTTTCCAGCATCCAAAACCCATCAAGGAGAATTCCTCGCTGACGGTCCTGTACTAAACTCTAGGCTGGCATACTCTTGGTCGAATGTTGTTAAAATAATAGAAGTTTCAAGCACAAAGGATGATAATAATGATGACATTCAATTAAATTTTGACTCAGCAAAAAAGCTTGTAACGAGCGAATCTGTTGTCAGTATTCAATGGTTAGGGCACCATGTAAGTTTGCCAAAAAAGAAAAATTAGCAGATACGAAGTTTTACTAACGATATAGATATTAGCACTTATCACTGCAACTCAGCAGCTGCTCTTAGTTAATGATGTTACAATGACAGTATCATTAACGGTTGATCTTCTTAATAAGCACGTGATGCATAATGATATTTTCTCTTCGGCTTTGAATAGATTGAAAATTGTGGATTCAAGATCATCAGCGAGGGAAATTCCAGTAGTTGCAACGGACTCTTATTTGGGCTCTATCAAAACTTACAAAAGCAAGCTATTTCTTTTAGGAAACTATGAGTTTGTAGCAGGTACTGTTGCTAATTGGGCCGATAGGATTCTTGATGTTATGGAATCAGGTTACCATACTATGGCTATAAAACTAGCAACGTCGTTTTACTTGGGTGATCATGTTGATTTATTTATTGCTGGACTCCCACAAGACGCTAACGAGCGACATGCGATTATTATGAAGAGTTTGCCAGGGTTAATAACTTCATCACTAAGATATACCTTGAATTCAGCTGAACGTGGCCTTGATTTAGATGTTGCTCGCGAACTTATCAAAGTCGTACTTGTTGCATTAGTATCTACAAATACGTTCACTACGATGATAGAAGAAGTATTTGATTATTACGATGCTTCAAATGAATTGCGGTCAATATTTTTTGAAGAAGTTGCCCCGTTTATCTATGATGGAGACGTTCGATCTATACCTGCAAAAGTCCTGAAAGAACTTGTTCTATTTTATTCTAATGACACCAAGACACTAGAAGAGCTTGTATGTCGGCTAGATACTTCTACACTTGACCTCGATCTAACTTTGAATCTATGTCGGCAGTATCACTTGAAAGAAGCAGAAGTATATATCTGGGCTCATGCATTAAACGATTACATTTCACCATTATTTGACTTTTGCCGCGAAATTGAGCGTGTTCAGAACGGAGATGAATCAGCTTTGTCTAATGCGGAGAGAATATTTCCATTCCTTTCTTACACCCTCACAGGTCGGATTTACCCTACAGGCTTGTTCTTTGAGGATCATAAACAAGAAGCCAATGCTAGAAGTACGGTATACTATTTCTTGCTATCTAGTGGCATTATTCCATGGCATAGGGGTGCAGATGACATTTTAGAATTTGAGCGATCAAACCCCCAAGTGGCTTACCCTTATTTGAGATTTATTTTGAAGTTTGATAGTTCTGGGTTGTTTGCTGCTTTGAATGAAGCTTTCGAGGACTCATTTTTCAATGAAGGCGAGGATAGGCAACCTAGCCCTCAGGATGATGAAATTGCCATATTTGGTAAGGCGATCAACCGTCAATACATTATAAGTATTTTAGAACAAGTATTTTTAGATAAAAGTTTTGATGGAACGCCTAGAGAATTCTACAACATTTTCTTAGCGAGAAATTACCCTAAATACCCGCAATTTATTGTGTTACCAGGAAAAAGACTTAATAAGATATTGGAAGAGTTGTGTGTAAGGGTGGATGATCCTATATTGAAGGAAGAGCATGAATTGGCTCTACATTCATTGATTTCAATATATAAGCCCCCAGATATGGAAGGATTCATTATGAGTTTGTATGAAGTTGAATTTTACTCAGTTCTTCAGCATATTTTTAGATCTCAAAGACGATATTCTAAGTTACTGGAAGTGACAATCAAGATGTTTAGTAAGACCTCCACTGATACTACTGAGCATTTGGAACTTGGTCAATCACTTTTATCGATTCTCTCTGAGTGTTATAAGAATACGATAGGTGATGCTAAGGAAAAATCAGCACTTGATTTGATAGTTACCGAGAATTTTACTGAGTTGCTGCAGATTGACGGTCGGCAGTTTGTTGATATTGTGTGCAAGTACTCACCAAATTTGAGTGAGACTATCTTGAAATATGGTGATGATGAGGATATCCAGTACAAATACTTAAATCTTTTGTTCCATTCAGTGGAGTCTAATGGCAGGTTACCCTCAGTACGACTACGCAATCTGTATATTATTCTGCTTGCCCATAGGAAACAAACTGAGGAAATCGGCTGGCTTTTGAATAAAGTGTTGATATCCCCCAATGATATTGACTTACCTAGCATTGTTGATGACCTTATTGAGACCGAGTCTATTGATATCTTGGCCGAGATTTTATCTCGAAAGGGCCGCCATGACGAAGCAATGATATATCTCGTTGATCATTTGATTAACTTGGATGAGCAATATAATACTTCTAGCGATACTGATATTCTGGACCATTTTGAGAAACAATTATCTAAGTATGTATCGATTGGCATAGATGCTTGTGTTAAAGCCGGTAAAGAAATACGGGATGATAATGATAGCGAAGAAATGTGGGTAAAACTTATTAGTACGCTACTAAATTGTGCAAAGTCCGACGAGGATGCTGACGAGGATATCGCGAAACGGAAAGTTGCATTCAGAAGAGGATTATTACAATCAGCTCTATCAACGTTGCTAGAAAGTTCTGGTAGAGATTTATCAGGTATGAATCAGAACGCTATGGTTGTTCGTATTTTCCGCAATGTATTGTCACCTTCTTCTTCCGCAGCTTTACATGACGTTGGAGCTGTACGGCCGATTATTGAGGACTTGTTTTCGTCCTACAGATATCAATACACAATGCTTGAAGCATCTAAGCGAATTTTAGACTCGGACACCTACGAGAGCTTGCTTGATCTTATCGGTGAACGACTCAAGGGGTGGCGGGTAAGCAAAAGTGGTGAATGCGAAGGATGTGGTAAGCGGGTTGTAGGAGTAGGTATGGATGCAGACTGGCTTTATAGGAAATGGGAGATCAAACGAAAGTTGCAACTAAGTGAGTTACTCTCAAAGGAGTCTGATCTAAGCGATAGAATTTTACGAATTGAAGGTAAGAAGACAGTTCGAGCCAATCGATCCCAAAATGGAGTCTTGGTGGTTTTCAAATGTGGCCATACTTACCATTTGGATTGTCTTCAACGGCTATCTAACAGTCCAGAAATTGAATGTATTCTATGTAGTGAGGAGGTTTAATATATTTATGATAATGCTTGTTTCAAGTCATTAATGAGGTCATCAGGGTTCTCAACACCCACGGAAATTCGAAGCAATGTTTCTGGGACAGTATTATCAGACATTGATCTCCATTCAATCAAACTTTCAACCCCTCCTAGAGACGTAGCATGGTGGAAAAGTTTCAATCTCGATGGTAAATGTTTAGCAGTGTCCTTATCAGCCACATCAATTGAGAAAACAGGACTACCTCCAAGAGGTAGTTGTTTGACTACGTACTCCTCTTTTTGCAAATTTGAGTGGAAAACTTGTCTCAACTTAGGTAATTCGTCAATATGCTCAGAAAGATACTTAATAATCTTATGAGCACCTTCATATTGAGCCTTTATTCTAAAACTAAAAGTTCTTAATGATCTGAGTAATAACCAAGCTTCAAACGACCCCAAAGTTGCTCCCAAATAAATTCTATCCTCTAGAAGTTGTTTCCTGACGTTGTCATCTCTAGTTACCAAGACACCGGCTAAAACATCTGAATGACCCGCCAAGTATTTCGTAGCTGAATGAAGTACAAGATCAGCCCCGTAGTCAAAGGGATTAAACAAAGGAGGTGGTGCTAAAGTAGCATCAACTAGCAATGAAGCGCCTCTTGAATGTGCAATCTGCGCATACTTTTCAATGTCTAGATGGAGAGCTTTAGGGTTTACGGGGGTCTCCAAATGAACAAGATCTCCCTTTTGAAGTAGACTAGGGTCACTATCCAATGGTAAAATCTTTACGCCGTGATTCCTTTTGAGAATATGTAATGCGCCATGACACCCATGGTATCCATCGCCAATAAAAACTGTTTTGGGGTTGAAATGCGCTAGGGCAGCATTAAACGCAGCAATACCAGAAGCATAAGTCACAGCTTTCCCGCCAAGGATTGTACCTAAGACTTTCTCCGCCCTTGAATTGGATGGAAACCCAATTCGGGAATAAACAGGCTCGTTATCATAGCCAGCGGAATAATTCTCGTCATGAGAGTTGAACAGCTTCGCTGGGTCCTTCGAGTATCTGTAAGTAGAAGTGACATTGATTGGAGGGCTGACATCTGACTCCCGGGCAAGCTCGTCGTCAGCATGGATTTGTAATGACTGTAATGAAAGGTTTAAGAGGTTCGACGCCATTGTCTGCAGTTTTCAGGATCTTCAAAGTGAAATAATCTTAGATATCGTCTGGAAATTCCCTAATCACGTTGGAATTAGTGATATTTAAAGCGGTACCGGTATATACACGTATATACACGTAACTATAAAACCAATTACAATTGCAATGCTGCTACCAGATCATGTATATATAAATACAAATCTGGATGTACATGTGAACAGGCCGGTCAAAGACCGGGGACATCGATTGCGCAAAAAGCTAATCCATTGACGAGATCAGGATGTTGCACGCTACATATATCAGCCTATCAGATCTAGATCTATAGATATTGATATTCTCAAGTCCTTGGTTAGCCAGATCTGATGCTATGATATTCGCGCCCAATTGAAAATATTAAAGTTAACGCGTTCTCAGCTAGTACGTATTATGCACATGTGTACAAGTACGTATACGTACGTTATATACGCGCGTATACGTGTAAATTAATATACACGTACTCGAGCTCCAACTTTTTATTTTCCAAGCGCGTCACTCAGACCTACAAAAGAGGATATCAACTAGATTTGGATCATCCATGGTTGTCGTCAGTTAAGGTCTAATGGAAGAATTAAAGGAGAATCGCCAGGAGTCGGGAGATAACGCGTCTCTTTTGTCAGCACTTGAAATCTGTCCTTTCCCTATACTGGTCCCTTCAGCATTAAGTATGTATATTCTCCTTTTTTGTTAGACCATTAGACTAACAATCAGCGTCACAATGTTTGCAATCATTTTCGGTTAGTTCGAGCGGTGGATTGAGGTCCGCGCTAAGTATGCTGAATACGAGCGATATAATAAATCAAAGCAACCAGGAGAAGTACGTTCAGCTGATTTTTGTGTCTAGGTTTTGACTAACTTCTAGTGTTCCCGAGCTTGAATTTTCTATTGAGGATTACCGGCATGACTATAGCAATGTTACAGGGTTTTATTGGCCCGCCAAACCTGAAGCAAAATCGATTCCAAAGACTTGGGCATCCTCTCAAGATTACAATGTTGTAATTGAACCTGCACAAATCCCATTAGATGTGGAATTCGAGAAGCTTGTATCTGATATACTTGAGACCGATAGTATAACACTGTCACAAATTGTCCGACTCGAGAGGCTCCTATTATCGCCAGTAGTTCAACCAAAGTTAAAGGATAGGCTGATGGCTAAAAAGTTACGTGCAGTAACGCAGGTACTTTGTTCTTGTGTTGAAACAGGGCCTGCCTCGCTGACTTCGGTGGATTATACTATCAACACAATAGCTATTGTCAGAACGCTTATGACAGTGTTTCTAATCCCTGGACTTGATCCATTTATTTATTCTGAAGATCTTATAACAGCAGTTATTACCTATATATCGTCCTTAGTGGACAACATGGCAGCATTATACAAGTCCAAGGCTACAATCTCATCTGAATCTTTAGTTGAAACTAATAAAGTTGTTATGAGCCTTGTTTCTTTGGTCAAAAGCGGCAACTCGGTGGATATCGGCGAGAATGACGCAGTTAAAATTGGATATCTTTTAATGAATTTGTTAGCTGAAACTTGTAATATGCCTCTCGCAGAATCAAGAGCCATTTGTGGTAATTGCATTGAAGTTTTCTGTGCTATGAGTACTAAGTCAAGTATAAGAGATCTCATGGTGAATATCATTCTTAATAATATCTCGAAGCTGGCAAGATTGGTTGAGGATAACCAATGGGGGCATTATGGTAACAAAATTAGTCTTCTTGGTGAATTATATATGAGATTAGCATGTCCGTCTTTTGAAGGTGATTTGCCATTTAAAGATATGGCATTAGCAACAGTGGAAGCTTGTTTATCGACAACTACAAAGATCATTCAGTATCTGTTGGATCGAGCCAAAATAACTGAGAAAAATAGTGACTCCAATATATATATGAAGATATTGGAAAATATTTCTGATGACGCGTGTTTAGTCCTGGGAGATCCACTATGGCCATCATCTTCAATCTTTTTATCTGCTATCGTGACGGCCTTTTCAGCTTGTATTAATGATGGTACAGTGGTAAATAAAATGTTGGATATTTTAGGCAGAATTGGCACATCAATTCAAAAGTTATTATCTGTTACATCTACTCCCGTATCGGTAGAAGATATAAAAAGTGTTTATGCATCCTTGGTCACACAGGACCGTTCATTATTATGGCTTTTTATGGCTAAATCAATTCAAAGTATTGAACTTAACGAAGATAATATTACTGAATTAGCCAATGTTTATCACAGTGGTGGTGTTCCACAGAAAACTAACGATAAGACTATTTATTACAATATTTTGAGGCCACATATTGACTCTACCTACCGCGATATTCTTTCTGGGTTATTTCTGGTTCTTAACTCTAAAAAAACAACAATACGCTCTAAGGGGCTGCGAGTATTAAGTTTATTTTTAGAAGATACCCGTCAAGTATTCTCCATTGATGATGTACGGAACTCTCTTTTTGCTCGAGTAAGAGATTCATCACCGCTTGTACGTGATGCTGCTATTGAACTAGTTGGTAAGTATGCATCGTTACACACTGAATCACAAAATGAGTTATTTGATTTGGTCCGTGACCGCTGTAATGATACGTCATTATCAGTGCGTAAACGGGCAATGAAGATATTAACGTCATTCAACAAGGATGACCAAACTCGGCTGAAATTAGTGCAAACATTGTTGAACCGTATTACTGCTGAAGAGCGTACAATCCAAAAGTTGATTACAGAGTTATTGTCAGGAATCTTAAATGAAACAGCACCTCTTCCATTATTACGGAACCTTGGTAATTCAGACGAAAATACACGTAATGGGTTCATCAAATGGTCTAGACAAGTTTTATCAGAGTCCACTATGATTTCTAATCTTTATACTTCTCTCGTGAATGAAATTATTGATTTTGTTACTGGTAACACTCCAGATGAATCTTGGTTTAGAGCATTAAGCATGTTATCACGATGTAATCCTTCATTAATTACCAGTAGTACACTGAGACGACTAAGTGGGTTTTTAGAAGCAACCTATTCAAGTTACTTTTTAGATATTATTATAACGTTTCAATGTGGCTGTGAAGAATTAACAAAATCGACTGGTAAAGTTCATGAGCCCTTTTTTGATGATATCCAAGCCTTGTTAATCAGACGACTTACCCAATTACGATGGAATGAAGTTGATGAGACTATTTCTGTTTTATGGTCATTATCAAGATTAACGGGTAATTATGCAAGGTTGATTAAATTACTGGGATCACTATTAGGTCTATTAAATTCTCACAATAGTGAATCACGATCAGCATATTGTTTACGATTACTGGGTGCATTTATTAAGGAGTATCTTCGAGTCAGTGACTCAGCGATTGTCTTTGCCAATTTGTCGCCAGAGCAAATAGTGACGGTATTCACCAAATATACAAATAGTGACAATGAACATGTGCGCATTAGTGCTATACGTGGTTTGCTAATGGCCGCATGTGGCTTTCCCGAACTTTTAGCTCACCAAAACATTAACTTGTTGCTGATTAATTTACTTACAAATGAAGAAAGTGTTCCAGAAAAGAAAGTAATCTTAAAAGGGTTATATGACTTTCTTTTAAATGGTCGTGATTCTGCCAATTCTATTGACAAGAAATCCTTTGTTGAAATGTCTTGTCCAGATATTAGCATAGTAACTGGTGACGCGACATTTATCAGTCTACTTCAACAGCTACTATTACCCATCCAGCAAATATCGCAATGTGCCAATGCAGAGCTTGCACTAATATCCACTAGGTTAATGGGTGAAATTGCCATACAGGGCCTGATTAACCCGAAAGAATGTATTGCAACGGTAATATCCTTGACAATATCACCATATAAGGATATATCAATGTTAAGTTGTCGTATATATAAACGGTTATTTGACAAGTATGAATCAATTTTGGAGAATGCTTATGTTGAAGGAATACGCGAAATGCGTAGGTACAAGAATGTCGTGCACCCTGATAATGTCCCTGTTGGTGTACTAAATGGGATATACAATTCAATACGTAACTCTACAGTTTCAGCGAAACGCAAATTTTTCATGAACCTTATGAAATCTCTAGATATTGATTATGAAGGTAGTATTGAAGGATTAGTAATGCAAATGGAGTATATTGAGTTGATAACGTATGGATTATCAGACTTGCAGTTTTCCTTGGTAGATGAGATATTCATGGTACTACATTCAGTTGGAAGGATACTGGTGAATAGTGGTACACCTTTGGTGTGCTCAATTGAAGAGGAAAAGGGAAGTGACATGGAAATATGGTATAAGCTTGGCATTAAGTCCAAAATGCTTTTGTGTTACCTAGAGTTGCGTAACTACTTATTAGCAGTTTATGGGTTATCTGAAGCTAGATTATTTGATTTTGATCCCAAACGTGCATTTAAAGAAGGAAAAGCTCATCAAAGGGGTAATAATGACCGGATAAACTTGGGTGTCTGGGATTTGACTACCATTGAGGGGTGTAAGCATATTGCCAATACGTTGGTGGAAAAGCTAGCACAGTTAGTCGATGTCGACTTGGGCATTATAGATGACCACGAGAACCCTGCCAAGAAAATAAAGCTAGAGTGATTGTATATATAGATAGATAGAGAGAGAGAAATTATGAAAAATATTATGTGATGCCTGTATTAAAGAAATCTGGTTTCAATAAAGTTGGTGGAAATGTCTGGACGGAAATCAGGGGTAGAAAGTGCGGCTGAGGATCGACGATGCTATGCCCATCTAATTTCCCCAGTACTCATGCATATGATAACACCACCGGCCGGTAGTAGTA
Organism: Groenewaldozyma tartarivorans; assembly: GCA_030574255.1. Lineage (NCBI taxonomy): Eukaryota > Fungi > Ascomycota > Dipodascomycetes > Dipodascales > Trichomonascaceae > Groenewaldozyma > Groenewaldozyma tartarivorans. The sequence continues at coordinate 40,438 of JAJMEQ010000079.1, read as the reverse complement.
CTGTTAATGCCGATACTGGTTGTGAATATACGAGAATAACCGTGATTCATGGCATAATTTTCGAATAATTTTCCGCATCCCTGAGGTCTGTTTTGGGGAGCTTATAATACAATAAATACAAGAGTCTAAGAACGTTGGCTTATACAATAATTTAACAGCTTAGAGTACAACTCATCATCATGACGCTCACGCAAAAACACCACTCCACGTTCTTTTGCGGTTTCTTCATTTTGATTAAAATAGCCATCAAGGGCATGGCCAACTGCTGACAATGACACCCCATGTGTTTTTAAATCCCCCCATAATCGTTCAACGAGGTCATAAAACACTTGGCGGTACTGCCATGTAGATAGCTGGATCTCATCTCTTGAAAGCCAATACGGGAACTGAACAACTGTTACATTGCTATCATTTCCGCAACTTTCCTTACCCTTCTTTGTCGGTGGCGCCTCATCTTCGTCATCAAGCGTACGTTTCCTCCCGCGACTGCTGCCGCCGAATATACTTGGTCCCTTTGTGGGTGAATTGGTAAATGCGTGAATTGTGCCCTGTCCATTACTTACTCTAAGCATTTCGAGTGCTCCAGTATCGTTTTCTAGCTCGTATGGAAGCTTCATTGCTTCACGTAGTGTCTGGTTGTGTCGATATCCATTAAAATCCAACACTGGAGTCATATACTCTTGTACCAGTTCCTGCATTAACTTGTCGTCAAACAAGTCTATAAGCGTAGTACATACGATACTGTCTTTTTGTAGCTGATTCTCGTCGGAATGTGTGATAAACAACGATATGCTCCTTAAGTGTGTGAAATAATCTAAGTAGTGGCTCATATTAGTATGGTAAAGCTGGTAGGCGTGGAACTGGTATGCGTCTGTTATTTGGGTCGAACCAGAGTTAAGTATGTATAAAGAAAGTAAGGCCTTGCTGCATTTTTCAACGTCGTTGACCATTGCAGCTAATTAATGGGTCAATATCAGTTGGGGTAATACAGCAAATATGTTATAAGTTGCATAAATTAAATATTTGCAGAAGGTCGGCGTCGACGTCGAGGTTTAAATAAACGCGTTCTAGATTTTACGCGTAATTTTTATTCATGCACGCATGATCTCGATATCATTTTATAAAACATCATTAATTTGACATTACCCAAAACAAAAGGATTGAAGGTGTTACGTATACCATAATATCGGCTTGTCACGTATATATATAAAATATCTGGTAAGTGCTAGATTGTTACTGTCTTCATAGTAAATGACAGTGCTGATACCGTGACGCATTCAAGGCCCAGATAATTGAGAAGTAGCCATTATTATCTCAGGCATGTTATATAAATTTACCTACTGCATTGTATTAGCATATATTTTCCCGCTAATATGTTGGAAGTAAAGCAGGTGGGTGGTATAGGCTATTAGGGCTATTGGGGCTATTAGGGCTATTGAATGGGCATCCTAAGCTCTATCTATTAGCCTGGATCAAAAAAATTACCAACATCTTTCAGAACCCCGTTTATGCTACATTCAAGTTCGGCCAGTGGAATTCATAAGCCGTTATAGCCGTTGGATCAAAACCAATACCCATGGTCACTAGCTAGTGCTCTATGGATCAGCCATGCTTCAAGCTTGCAATATTGTTTATATCGACATCGATCAAATTCGAACCAATTAATAATGGCCATCCCTTGTTTCTTCAACAAGATTTATGTCACTTATTTATCACTATTCCCTCGTCATATTTGGTACCATTAGATAGCTTGGAAATTACTCTCTCTGATCATATAACTTTTTCTTGAACGTATTGAGAGTATGTAGAGTTATCCGTATATATCTACAAATAGTGTATTCTTGTGTGATTGTTCTCTACTCAATTCCACGCAAAGTTTATTGATACCATTTGAAATGCACTGGGCCAGTCTTCCTAACATATCCGCAGATTCCACTGATTGTGTTTCCTTATCGCAACTCCCCTGTATAATCTAAAATCAAGTTTGAGCTCAAAGCCTATGTACATAATCTCCATCGAGATGAGTCGATATCACTTTATAGCCCATAACCGTATACGTACCGGTATATATAACTTCCCAAGCTTAACTCGTAATTACTGGTTACGTTATATGCGCGTAACACATGTACATGTGTCTCGAATTCCGTAAACACCGCCATGAGTTTATACGAACTAGACGATTCTGTTCAGAAGCTCCTACGAATTGAAAACTTCCAAGTAAGACCGTCTATCTTGCTTCATTAGTGGAATGGTTACTAATTATTAGGGTGATGATTTCTCAGCAAAAGATTTCATTGAGACGTTAAGTTCCGGCATATCAGATGAGGGTCCCGAAGGTAAGTTCAACCCAACTCCCCCAGGTATATATTAATACTAATTTTCAAGCCATTGATCCAAAGCCCTATATACGGACATTTGAAGCTGCGCTAGGTCATTTACATGAAATCCAAGTAGCTACTAAAAAATTGGAGGAAGAAGCTGCCAATAAAGTAAGGTCCCTTGAAATTGAGCATAATAACAATGCCCTTACCCTTGGTACTTCATCAGATGTAAGTAGCTTCGAAGTGTGAGATTGATTCTTTTTTTGTGGTATTAATATGTAGGCCCTTATGTCAAAATTTGGTGACTTGGATTCCCAATTTAACGAATTGTATAGATCTACTTCTGGATTGACTGAGCGACTTGATAGGTTATCAGGACAACGAGAGCGCACTGTTTCTGCTCAGTTTCTTATCAAATGTTACTTTGCGTTATCGCAAAAAGAGTCGCTTGCTGAACTGCAGAAACTATGGAATGGCAATTCAAGTGATAGACGTAAATGTGCCAGTTACGTCAGTAAGATGCAGAATCTAATCCGAAGGTTGGGGAATGACTTACCTCGTAATCAGAAATGTCAAGAGATTATAGATGAATTTGCAGAAAAGATTGAAACTGATTTACTTGGTGAATTCGATACAGCTTACAAAGCATTTGATTTACATGTTATGAGAGAATGTGCTGATATTTTGACAAATTTCAATGGTGGTGGAAGTGTCATTCAAGTATATGTGAATCAAATCGATATATTTATTGCTGAAGATAAGGTGAAAAAAGATACTACTATTACTGAAGAAGAGTTTTGGACTGGGTTGTCATCAGTTGATAGTGAAGATACACGATTAGTTGAAATTGTTGATTCATTGGTTGAAGAAATCAGCAGGGTTGTAACTGATGAAACTACCATGTTAAAAAAAGTGTTCAGACATCCTATTAATGTTTTGAAGGTTGTTATTGAACGTATATTTGCGCAACGGATTCAACAACAGTTAGAGGAATACCTGGCAGCAGCTGAAAATAGATCAATAATGATTGCATATGTACGTATCCTTCATCGGTTTTATACTCGTGTAGGGTCACTTGTGAAAGACCTGAAGGAGAAATTTCAAAATGAGGTTGATAATGAAGGTGAGTTAGCATCATTGCTCGATCAATTGTTTAGTGATATGTTTGTGCCTTACATTGAAGGTGGTAGATATATTGAAGCAGAAACTAAAAGTATCTTAGAGATCTTTTCAGGTATTACTAGTAAATTTAGTGATGCTCACAATCATCGAAGGATACTAAATGAACAGAATGGTCTCATTAGTAAACTATCCAAGGATAGTAATACTACGAAAGAATCCGTGGGAATTGATCGAGCTAACTCTGAAAAGGGGCGAATAGGACAATTCATGCGTGCTGTCAGATTAGAGCGAAATGGTAGTCTTGAAAAGAAACCTGTTGCTTCGCCTATTAGTGAGCCAGAATTCACAGAAGAAGATTACAGGTTAGATTATACTGCAGCACAAAAGACAATCCGAGCGTTTAGTGAAAGTATAAACAGGATTGTGGAAATATATCGACCATCTGAATTACCCAAAAGTGCCATATCAATGCTGGATCTGCTAATTGAAACTCTCGGAAAATCATATACAGATGTGGCCATCTCTGATGCTTTGTCGATATCAGTAGATTCAACTAAAGGTGAATTGAGCTTGGATTACTTGCAAGTTATTGCGCAATCGACGGGGATTATTCAATTAATATCAATGTTTGCGAAGATTGTACTATTCCCAATGGCAATGGGGTCAGAATCAAGTACCCAGACAATGGTTGAGATGTTAAATGAATATGCATCCAAAAGTGAAGATAATATCAATAAGATTTTGCATAATTCGGTTGATTGTAAGTGTTTTATGAGATCTCAAAACGAACACCGACTTTTTTGCTAACATAATAGTGATACTTAATAGATTAAACCTCATTTTAGGGAAACAAAAGAAAAAGGATTATGGAGGTAGAGACGAAGATACTACAAGAGTATTGGAGACAATGATATGTTTAGAAGTTGTTGATTTTATGTCTGGTGTGTATGCAGTATCATCGAATGCATTATATGGTAATAGCTTACACCAATTTTTAATGGAAGTAGGGATAGGTTTCAGAGATATCTTATTGAGTCATATTAAGAAGTTTTCTGTGACCGTTAGTGGCGCCATGTATCTTTCTCGGTAAGTAATACTGTCGTCAAATTTATTAGATGTTGTTTATATGGACTAACAATTAGTGATTTGCAAGCTTATCAAGCTGAAATTGATAAATGGGGAATTAATGAGTTAAGTGAAGCATTTTCTATTTTTCCAGTTATTGGTAATCTTTATACTGCAGAGTAAGTACTTTAGAAGTAAGATTTGTATGGTATTTACTAACTTTTAGACCACAAGTTTTACCATCGATTCTACGCGAGGGAAGCACATCTCGGTTAAAACCGTTCATGATAAGGGAATATTTATCACGGCGTTCAGATTATTACCCCAAGAATTTGAACAGGTTAGTGCCAGGCAATTCTATTGCTATTTCGTCATATATCACTAGTTATCCTACGATATTCTAGGATTTATTTATAGATTGCATAGTTTAAGTAAATGAAAATACTCAATCCAATCACACTTACATATGCCAGATCTTGAATTACTTTGACTGGCTTGTTCTGGGGTTTGCCCTTATCATATTTGGTATCCTTATGTACGGGTAAAAATGCCCCATTGCCGGTATATCCATAAAATGATGCTGGAATTCGTTTAGGTAGTATTGGATGTTTAATACCTATAAGCACAATGATCACTACTGTGATTACCGCAGTGATCCCATATATTATAAAAGGATAAAACGGTGAGGGCATAAGGCATATTGATGTATTGTACACAGGCGGTGAATCGATTGTTCCTGGTGTTAATGACAATAATTGGATACCTGGACTATCGATCCCCATTGCCATTGAAAATGATTTGACTGTATATTCATCCACTTTGTAGTTCTTATTGTTTAAAGAGTACTCGTGAACAATATGACATGCATCATGATCATCACCAGAAAAAACCACGTCGGGTTTAACTGATGTTAATATTTTGTTTGATAATTCTGGTTGAATTTGAGTTTCATATTGTTTGCCCTTGGTGTAAGGTAATCCTTTTTTGGATTCACGTTCACGACCACAAGAGCTACCTTTCGGCCGAAACAATGGAACATGTGTTAATAAGACCCTTAACTGTCCATCATCTGGTTTGGGGGTTTGGTTTATTTGTTCAAGGAAAGATTGTGCAGGTCCATATATCGTTTCATTTATCGTATTAGTTAACGATATCGTATCAAGTAGTACTATCTGATGGCCATCAATATCAACAGTACTACATGGTTCACCGAAATATGCCTTGAATCGTTTTAATGCTGAAGGTACTATAGTATTGCCAAACCCTATATCATGATTACCAGGTAACGACATTATAGTACGTTTAAATGCTGGACGAGTGAAAATAGCATTCCACCTTTTGTATTCTTGTCGCCAAACAGGATCGGTCCATTCACGACCACCATCGAATAAATCACCCAAAAATATCAGATTGTCGGGATCAAGTGCTTGATTAACATATACCCAGTTTCGCCGAAGGTAATTATCGACAATGTATTGAGTCAGGCCCAATGCCAGCTTGTTCCTTCCAGGGTAAGTGTTATCGTCGACCAGTTGTGGGTCGGCTATTAATGCAATATTCGTAGTTCTCAAGTCTTCGTTGGCGGTAGCTGGTTCTGGCCAGCGGCAATTTTGAATAGCATGATAGGGGTAAATTCTCTCACCATAATACAAAACAACAAGCCAAAGAAAAGCTAGCACATGGAGGTATGGTGAGATCATTAGTCTGTTTATAAATGCTTTAATTCCATCTGCTGGTTTGAGTAGTATCGTCCTCTTGAAGTTAGGCGATTGGAATCTGGACCTACTGACACTTCCTCGTATCTTAGATTCTCCAAACTTGTTATATATAGATGGCTGTCGGATTCTATTACTGTTGCTCCTTCTCGGAAGGAATCTTGACGTTTCCATGAATTCTCTGTTTTTTATAGTATTGACATGAATTCCATTATCCAAGGTATTCAACCTCAGTTTGGTTAAACAATTTGTAGATATTTATGTTGGCTGGGCTCGGGCAGCTACTGTAAAGTTATCAATTGATCTCTATATAGTCGACACGCGTATACTAATCGGAATTCGAATGTGTTACGTATACGAAAATCGGCCTAATACTCGAGCTCGCAAAATTCAAATTGGTCCCTCGAATGTACGCGGTGCAGAGTCTATAGCTATTATGGCATAATTATATAATCTAGTATGGCCTGATTAGTAATACCCCCACAATTAGGACGTCGCCGTCCCAAAATATAATTGGGCCAATTATTTTTGAAATCTTTTATACAAACCCTTTTATAGTGTCCTTGCCATTGTCATGCGCCTGGTGACTAAAAATTTCAAGTTGGAAATCTTGAAATGTCCAAAAGAATGTCCCATCAAAGAGATTGTCAACCACAGCATGTAGCCATTCAAAAGTTGCAAACCTATGAAATGCCTTGCCATTATTGTATATTCGGTACTGACCAAAATAATGACTGAGAGGTATGAACATTAGGAAATATATGAACCCAATTCGTTTTTGGTGTAATGCTTTTGGCTTTGCCGGCATATTTGCAGTTGTGAGGGCTATCCATAATATAGTGCTTGCTGTGTAAAACACAGTGAACATATCATGTTCTTCATGGCTATCAGCTGATGAAATATATACTTCAATTAGCACCTGGCATTTGGTGATAAAAATAAAAAAAAATCTCGAGGAAACTTACCTGACCCGCACCAGAGCATGAACCTTAACAATCCCACTAATAAAAGCGCAGACGACCATATCGAACCGGTCGCTCTGGAATATAAATATAAAATAATAGGTATCAGTGCTCTTGGACCGGCTGAAAGAGCCATTATGTATTTAAATATAGCCGAGGCAGGGAATACTCCCGTCGATGCATATGATGTCGGCATGACCCTGGATATTAGACAAACTCCACGTTTTTTTCCACTGGAAGTACATACAAGTCAGAATCGTTTGAAAGCCATTCTGGATGCTTCGGTGGGTGTAATTTTGCAATTATCAGTGAGATAAATAATGCAGCTTGAAGTTAGTGCTTGACTAAAGAATGAAAAATAGGTGTTTGCATGTACTTACAGCATCCGAGACAACAGGCACTTAGAGGGATAAAGCTCCCATCAATCTGTCGGTCAGCAAAACCTCTCATGTATCATCCAATTTGAACATACTCGAACTACGTGTCCATTCCTCATTACGACCAATATGAAAACTTTCGTGTTAAATAATTTATATATTTATGTATATCACTTTTTAAGCTTTTTTAAGCAGGATACTTTAACTAGAACGCGCTGCCTGAAAAAAAAATTCGCGTCCCATCATCTATAAGTTACATTTATATCAACGATTCACTAGGGTTATCCCTAGTTGTATCCTAATACGAGAGATTTTCATTGTAATCCCTCTGATTGTCTGTGTTGTTGGCCAATTGCACCGCCAGGATGCCATCGGCCAAAATTGGAACGTCTTTTTTCATGATCACTGACCAGCATCTCTGCTAGACTTATACAGAGAGCATCGCCAATAGCTAAGCTAACTGTTGTCGATACTGTAGGCGCAGCCAACCCATACACAGCTGTTTCCTTGAGTTCCTCGGGTAATCCCATGTCAAGTACCACATGCGACACTTGGGCCAAGGGTGATCTCGTTTCTCCTGTCAAACAAATCAGTGAGACTGTTTGTGGCACGTGTGGCAGCAACGAAATTAACTCTGGCGTGTTTCCTGAGGAAGATATTATCAACAACGTATCAAATGGCCTTAGAATGCCTAGGTCTCCATGTAGGGCATCTGTTGGGTGTAATGGAGAGGCATGGATACCTAGGGAATTCATTGTGGCGACTATTTTCAGCGCGATCTTGTAGCTTTTACCCATCCCAGTAATGACAATTTTACCAGCATGTATGACTCCTCCACTCGAATTGCGGTGGCTCGAGCCAGTCAATGAATTGTGCATGTGCTCCAGTGCAGAGAGAAATTGGGACTGGAACTCCGGGGAATGGTCCAATCTACTGGAAACGTTATCGAGCGCCATTGTCTGTGCTCTTAACAATGACCGAGCAGTTAACAGGGCTCGTAAAGAGGTCTGTGAAGAGACATCTGAGAAGTCAACCTCCATGTTACTCCCAGAGGTTGTTTCATCCTCGAACTCCTCTTTTCTGTCCGTGTCACTGTTTGTGTTGTTGGCAGTTGTGTTTGTCGAGTCCGAATCTTCAGTAATGACTGTTGAGGCTACAACGACCTTGTCCTTGAGTTTCTCCATTCCATTGTCGATATCGCTTTGCTCGAACGGCATGGGTCCCTTGGCCTCCTCGCTGGGAGGCGTGGCCGGGGTGTACATTAAAAAGCAGGACCCCGTCGTAAAAATGAGCTTTGAGAAAAGTATAGAAAGTGAGTAACCCTAGTAGTTATATTTCTAATAGCATCTTGCAGGGAACTGCGAAAATTAGTACTACGCGATCGCCAATCAAAAATAAAAAGTCCAATCTCCGAAGCTCCGCCGACCTCGGCCGACGACTTCCGTTTCGATCTCTTCAAAAAATATGGTTTTACTGGCTTCTATTGTCTTTTACTGACAAATATATTGCAATAAAATTTGGTATTTTCAGAAATTTGATATTGTAAGACCCGATTCTTCATAGGAGAATGGAGCATTCAGTATTGATAAATCGTGATAACAATAACGTCATCGAAGGATTAACCTTTTTTCGTTATCGATAACTCTAAGCGCGATCGCTAAGCTTAAGCACGTTAAATTTAGCATATTATAATATATATGATATTATAATTAGGGGACCATCAAAGGCCTTAGCTATAACTAGTTAGCTAATGGGCTTAGCTCTAATAGTATGGTGGTCCATGAAGAATAATCCTTAATAAATATTAGTATATAACACTCTTACCCCAGGAGTCTGTCAATCAGATAGCATCCGAACCCTCCTGAGGTGATAAATCTCAGCAAGAATTGTACCCAGGCAGGTTCTATCCCATCGAATATCCGAGCACAGGAACCTCCTTCCGCTTCAATTCCTTCTCCCATCACTAGCTTTTGTCTGACTCGGCATGTCCTTGCCAGGTTCCACCATTTCGACCTTTGGCACGGGTCACGGCGCTGTAAGTTTTTCGAGAGCGGGCCCAATGGTCCATCGATCATTCTCCATTCGAACGGATGGAATTTCTGTCTGGGATCGTCTGGAGGCAGCTTCTTATCGCCCCATGCACCTCCGTAGTTGAGCCATGATCCACCTCCGTACTCTTCGTTCTCTCTATTAGGGTGCGACCCATTAGCGGGTACGGGATCGGTCCCATCATATGTATATGCCAAATAATTCTTAACCGGATCCCATAATGGGCCCCTGTCAGTAAAATCAGACAGCATATGGTATGGAACATCGTGAGAGTGCTGACCAACAGTCGCGTAATTAGCATGTGTACCTCTGGCTGAGAATAAAACGGGTCTATTCTGATCAGTGTCAAGTTTCTCCATGACGTTAAATAAATATGCAGAACCTCCACCATGTGCAGACATCCACAATAACTGCGGTTCACCATGCTGGAATCTCACCAATGAGTGTTCCCAGTCACCTATATGGTTTCCGTATGGACCTCCGCCCATTACAAAGGGGCCAAGGTTAAATGAGTAAAAATAGAACCAAAATGCATCCACGATCCCATCTTCCTCTTTGTCGACCACAATAAGTACAGCAGGCGCATTAGGTATTAACCCACTTTCAATCTCAGGCAAGTTATATTTACCAGTAATCCATTCAGGATCATCCGAGAAATCAGTCATGGCAGTCATATACGCCCGGGACCCCAATTCAACATATTTCTTGTTGCCCAGATCTTCGATAGTCAATTTGCCGTTACTGATATTCCGTCCATTTTCATCCGTTATTCTAAAATGCTTCACGTACTCCTTAATATCATATGGTAGGTACTTTTCCTCGGAATACAAGTGAACCACCGGAGCATACTTGGTAACATAATCTGGTATGTAACCCCGGATTGGTTCGGCCCGACCCTGTGTTATTTGGTGGTTCGTACTGGCCGACAAAACACATGTTATCAGGATACCAACCAGGATAGGTATAGGCCATGGCCTCATTGTTAACCCTAGTTGTTACCAATGTGAATCACTAAAGTCTATGTGTGTGTTATGATGGCAAACGCTCGAGAACTTTATACGGTTCCTCGGTACATCACATCACCATAACATATTTTATTATAAGGTGGTTATAATTATAACGAGAGCACTGAGCGCTCTAAATATTCCGATCATTCCGTGATGCATGTGTGCTACATACGTACGTTTTTTCGAATCTGTGCCATGTTCACAGTACAGATTGATGAGGTTGCCATGGCGACGAGTCACGTGGTTTTTGAAATATTGATATTTGTGCATTATTCAGTGCCATAATGCTTCAATCTTCTTGAATTTTCTACCAGTGACAAAAAAAACATGCTATTCTGTTATGTATAAGTTTGAAGGTGTAATATTACAAATTCGTCGTGTTATTTCCAAAACTAAAAAATTGTAAAAAAATGTGGGGTATCTAGCGAATCTCACCTTAAACCCATAGGTTCTAAACTTGAATTCTGGAAATGTTACAAAATTTAAACGAATAAGAAAACCAGTATAATATCGGTTTAGAGAGGCTTGACGACCTAAAAACGGCACCATAGACGTAAAATACACATATATACACAAAAAACTAGGTATAAATAAGAATATATTCGTCAAACTGTATAAAATGTTGCATTTATTGTGCATTCTACGGTAGACTTACCCGGAATACGGCTGAAACAAAGTAGCAAACTTTAAAGTCACAAAGCGCGGCTGTTCTATAACAGATTTTGACTGAAAATCGATCAATCTTCAGTTAACTTTTCATAAAAATTGAATCTACCATCAAAAATCCAGAAGGGACGCTTGGATACAACGTCAAAACGCCATTTTCCGTGGTAACATATGCAAATACATGTACAGTGGCTATGTTGAGGTTTTTTGACAGTTGGGTCTGAGTTGCAATTGAGTTAATTGTTACTGGTATCTGAATTCAAGGATGTAACAGCATGTTGATTATAAGGGTTATATCTATAGATCTACCATGAAGGAGCGCCGTCTTAACGGGTTATCGCTCATTCGGCGAAATTTTACGAGCCCTTAAGGCCTTTGACACCGGTGGGATGAGAGATCGTTACGCGTTATCGAAGTGCATTAATGGCGATCGTAAACGTCGTTGTCAACAACAGAGCTAACGATGCTATCGATAAGGCACTATCTTTGCATCTGATAGACAAGAAGCACCCAGCATGCATAGGCCCGGCATGTGCCTACACCAGACGTAATCACTTGAAATTGTAACATGGAGACAATTGCTACACTGGGATATGCTTATCTTGTTCTCGCCCGCTACACCCACCGCGGTCTCCCCGCATTATGACATTTGAGGAGATATAAAAACAAGTCTGGTAGTCCTTCATCATGTAGTTTTACCAAATCTACAATCGGACTAAAAATAATGTCTAGAATCGAACTGAACTACATGGAAGAGCCTAGCGAGCCTAGTAAACATGTTGCGGAACAGCCAGACGAGGTTATTAAGGGAGTCGTCAATGAAAAGGAGTTGCAAGGTTCCAGCGCATATGCGGAAGCCTGGTTAACAAGCCCACCCAAAGCTTTCAGCAAAGCTTCCATACATTTATATGCGATAGCATTGGTAGGCCTAATAGCTGGTGCTATGGTAGGTATCGATGAAAGCATTATGGGTGCGCTTTTAGTGATGAAGCCCTTTCAGAAAACGTTTGGATCTGAAGTTGACGGATCCATGGCAGGTATAATCACCGCAATGTTCCAGATTGGGTCTGTAGCAGCAATTCTAGTAATTGGCGAATGTCTAGATAGGTTTGGAAGAAGGTTTGGTCTTTTTGTGGGATCTCTAACGGTAGTTATTGGTGCAATTTTACAGGGCACCTCAGGATCGTCTCATGGTATTGCACAGTTTTTCGTAGGAAGATTTTTGGTTGGGTTTGGGTCGAGCATTGCGTTGTCTGCAGGACCAGCATACGTTGTTGAGATCTCACATCCTGCTTACCGAGGTGTTTTGACGGCTCTTCAAAGTGCTACCCAAAATCTCGGAGGGTTTGTAGGCGCTATCACCACCCGATTCACCTCAAAATATGCCAGCAACTTATCGTGGAAAATTCCTGTACTGATCCAAATAATTCCTAGTGGAATTATTGTGCTGGCAATTTGGTTTTTACCGGAGACCCCGAGATGGCTTTATACTCACGGTAAGACAGAGCAGGCTTTCGAATTCTTGGCCAAGTATCATGGAGAAGGGGACAGATCTAACCAGTTTGTTCAACTGGAAATCGCAGAATTTGAAGCTGATTTGGATTTGAATGGATCTGACAAGAGATGGTGGGATTATAGATGTCTTTTCAATTCACGAGCTGCAAGATATAGAGTTATGAATAACTTGTTGTTTATTGCTTGGGGTGCACTTAGTTCTGGTGGTATTAGTTACTTCATGGCCGCATTTTATGAGTCTGCTGGTATAACTAATGAAACTACAATTTTGAATTACAATCTGGGCAACTCTGTTCAGGGATTTATAACCTCTTTTATTGGCTCGAGTTTATGTGAAAGAATCGGTCGTCGTCGAGTTTTACTTCCTACTTTGGCAGGAATGTGTTTATCATGGCTGGGGTGCACTGTTGCAAGCTATACTGTTAGCCACGACCCCAACAACAAGGCAGCCGGAAAGGCTGGTATTGCGTTTTTTCTACTCTTTAATATTGTATACTGTACTGGTATCACGCCTCTTCAGGGTATATATGCTACGGAACTACTTTCATACGAGCAACGTGGAAAGGGAACTGCTGCTTCGAAGTTTGTTCAAAATGCGTTTGGAATGGTAACTCAATTCGGTACACCGGTTGCAATGAAACGCATTGGCTGGAAGACCTATGTTATATGGACCATATGGAATGGTGTGGAATTCGTTATTTCCTATTTCGTCCACGTTGAAACCAAGGGGTATACTTTAGAGGAACTTGACGAAGTGTTTGCTGCTCCAAACCCCAGAAAGGAGTCTACGCGTCGCAGACATGTTCTAATTAGTGCAGACGACCACATAGTTGATGAGTTAGAATAAATGAATAGTTTTCCTGTAAGCAATAATAATAGTATCTAAATCAATAATTAATGTTATAACTAGCACCTGTGAGGATCATCAAGTCTAGCTCGGGGCTCGAGACTTTCAAGTGATTAGCCATGATGATATCATGATAATCACATGTTATCAAAATGACCACTCGGCTAGCAGGGCGAAGATCTCTGAAAAAAGAATATATTATGTTATGTTATATTCTTATGTTTTTCGGCGAAATCCCGAGATCAGATCTTATCGATATCGGCCTCGCCGAAAAGAATCGATATCGATATCTGGCCCTTTATAAATTCTATTAATACAGATGAGATATCCCACCAAACACCCCGCATTGCACCATGCAACTACAACCGGTTACCACAGCAGAACAGACGCCCTTTTAACAGATTAGCTGGTATAAAAACTCTACCATTTGCACGACAAAAAAGATCCATCGGGGAAACGAAAATGTCTGTAAAGCTTGGAATTGAAGTCTTTTTGTCAAAGCATGTAGAGCTGGTGAAGGATAAAAGCGTTGGAATTATCACGAACCAGACCGGTATCTTATCAGATCTAACTCTTAATGTGGACCGGATTGTAGAAAATTTTGCATCACTTATCAATTTAAAGGCTATATTTGCGCCTGAGCAGGGATTCCGTGGAAATGAGCAAGCAGGATTTTCTAGTGGAGGATATCGAGATCCGCAGACTCAAATCATGGTGTACCAACTTTACGAGAGATCTCCGAAAGAAATCTATCAAATCTTCGAAGAAGCAGAGATTGATGTGATACTATACGATATCCAAGATGTTGGTGCTCGTTTTTATACTTATATTTGGACTATGGCCGATGTCCTTGAAGCTATTGCTGGGACACCTAAAGAATTGATAGTGTTAGACAGGCCAAACCCGCTAGGTGGATTAGAGGTCGATGGCCCTGTAGTGAAACCAGGGTTCGAAAGCTTTGTCGGAAGGTATAGTATCTCTCTTATCCATGGATTAACTACAGGAGAGCTAGCACATTTGTTTAATTCTGTTTTTGTACCACAGAAATTAGGTAAGAAGGCGAAACTTGAGGTAATATGGATGGAAGGGTGGAGTAGAGCAATGTCATACGAAGATACTGGTCTTCCTTTTATATTTCCCTCCATAAACTTGCCCACTCTTAACAGTGTAAAAGTTTACCCAGGCCAGGGGCTTTTTGAAGGTTTGGACGTTTCTGAAGGGAGAGGTACCACACACCCCTTTGAGATAATAGGTGCACCATTTATGGACTATAAGCTTTCTAAGGCCCTGAATGCCAAAACCGTCCCAGGAACGTACTACATGGAGTCCCATTTCACACCAGTGTTCAGTTACTATGCTAATGAAATGTGCTCCGGCGTTCAGGTGTTCATTACGGATCGTGAGAAATATAGTGCATTGCGCAGCGCAATAGAAATCATGACCACGTACAGAGACCTGTATAAGGACAAGCTTCAATTCTTGAAGACCTTTGAGGTGCTTTGCGGTTCTGCAGACATTAAAAACGCCCTTATCGAGGGCAAGTCCACACAGCAAATAATCGCTGGCTGGTCAAAAGAGCTCGAACAATTCAAACAGCTAAGAAACAATTATCTACATTACAACTGAGAGTTTTATGTTGTGTTTCGTGGCGTATGTTCTAAAAATATTTTAGGTCATTGTAGACTATTCGGTGAGTCCTGAACATGGCATTGGTTGTTTACCCTTGTACTCTACCTTTGAAGACATTTCGGATTTAAATCAACGAGCCTAATATTCGGGTAGATTAATTGTGAGGTCAGGATTCGAACTATATTAATATTATAATAGTAGGAAATAAATGAGATAAAAAATTATGTTACCTATAATGATATACATGTATATAATATATAATAAATTTCAATTATTCTTGACCGAACCCAAAAGTTTCTTCCACGGCCAAAGTCAATTTTTGAACCAATGTATCATACTCTTTATAAGGAGGTAAATCAACCCGATTAAAACAAGTATGTGATTTGGGTAAATGGCCTGCATCGCCAGCTTTTTCAATTGTAAACCGTCTTGGACCATCTGACCCTTGTAAATCTTTAAATCCATTAACAGGAATTCTTGATGTACCAGTTGTGAATTGTAATAATCTTGATTTTTGTTCTGAATCCATTGATCTAACATATTGCCAAAACCATTGAACAACTTCATCTGATTCAGTATAACCTCTATAATCAGTATGTTTTTTCCAATCATCAACATCAATTTCTGCAATACCACCAATCAATAATTCTAATTCACGTTCATCAAATACATTGACCAATTCTTGAGGAATCAATTCATTAAATCCAGAAATAAATGCCTTAAATTGTTCTTCAACTCGTTTATAAATCTTCCATTGAGTTACCAATTCAACATATTCCAATTTATTATCATTTGTAACTTCAATATTTCTACCATTAGGTTTCAAATCAACTGTTACAATTTCACCAAATTGATCATCTTCAATTGAAAAAGTTAAATCCAAGATACCAGTAATATCATTATCTAAGGTCCATTCTAAATTCTTATAAAATTCAGCATCAACCCCTTCCATATCTTCTACCACCACTTTTTTCCTTAAAATCATTTTATAAAATGCTCCAATGAAAAATGCATCAAGGAATCTTCGATGGAAAATTGCCAATCCTACAACTCTTCCAATAAATTTGAAATAATTTAAATGTTCAGGATTAATTCCACTATGAGGATTGATTTGTAATGTATAATTATCATGAGCTGAATATTCAAATAAACAATAAAATGGATTAAACATTTCATGTGAAAGTAAAAAGAAAAATTCTCTACTAACTCCACCATAATCTAATCCTTCTTCACCATCAAACTTAATCATTAACCGTTTCTTCAAATCTTGTGGAGATTGTCTCATAATTTCTTGATAAGAATCTTCAAAGATATGATCACGTCTAACTTTGATATGACATTGACCAGGCAAAATACGTAAAGCAGGTTGTGATCGGAAATAAATCAATTTTCTTCTGAAATCCCGTTTATATTGAGGAACATTCTGATCCAAACTACTAGGCAATCTTGGATCATCCCAAGTAGTAGTTTTGGTATTATGATCAACAAAATATACTCGTGCAGTATTTGTCAATCGCATTTCCCATCCACTAGGTAATGGTCCCAATTGAGAAACTGGTTGTTGTTGTACGGTTGCTCCACCAACTCCAGTTCCTTGAGCATTCGGTCCATATGTACGAATATATTGTTGACGTCTTGGATCAACCCATGTAGTTGTTCTTGTATTGTGATCAACAAAGTATGGTCTTCCCTCAGGAGTATATCGTTGTTCCCATCCACTAGGCAATTCCCCTAATCCTGCAGTAGTAGCACCAGAATTCATCATTTGAACTTGACTAGCAGCAGGCGAACTTCCTCCTGAACCCGTACCACCAGATCCAGAAGATTCCGCAGGTCGAGGTGATGCACCTCTAACTGGACCCTCAGGAAGAGTTCGACTTTGATGTCTTTGACGTTCCAAATCAGTAGTATTCTGTCTAGCAACTCGTTGTTCTGCATCATTGAAATTTGATGAAGGTCGAACCCAAGTTGTCGTACGAGTATTATGGTCCACATAAAATGACCGACCAAGATTATCAGTTCGACGTTCCCATCCTGGTGGCAAACTTCCAAATTGGTCTTCAAATGAAGATAACCCAGATGAATGAGCTGGTCTTGTAGTGGTTGGAGGTCTAGAAGCAGGTGCCGATGACCCTGTAGCAGCATTTCCAGCATTTCCAGCAGCACCAGTTGCTCCAGCAGCTGTTATTCCAGTGGTAGTTGCCGAAGTTGCTGGTACAGAGCCGTTGTTATTATTACTAGCAACCCTACTACTACTACTGGTACCGTTATTTGAAGACGTGGCAGCGATACTTGTTGAACTATTTCCATGATGCAAAGACGATGAGGAAGATCCAACAGTGGTAGCTCCATTTTCCACAGGAGTTGCTGAAGTTGCTGGTGCCGTTGATCCACTTGTAGAACCTGAAGCATTATTGATAGGAGTACTTACATTTGTAGAAAGACTTATAATCAATTTCCCATTTACTAACATATTATCATTTGATTTCTTCAAATCCTTCGTAAGCATCTCATCACCACCAACTGTCAGATCAATATAATCTGAAACCATTAAATTTATAACCCCCAAAAACCCCTGATCCTTCTTTTTAAATTTTTTATGGTCAAATACTTGGATAGCCAAAATACTTCTTGGAGTTACATCACTACATTTGTTAGCACGCCATTTCAGAGTCTCGGGTTTATATCTACACGGCCTTTGAAAAGGCAGCGTAGTTGTCAATCCATTTGCTTCACTTACACATCAAAGCTCTCATTCCAATACGGATTCAACGTTTTCTTAATGACCGAAGTGGACTTAGTCTGACTCCCATCAACAGTCAAAACTGCAAAGGGGTCGGGCAAACCTGGGGATGTTAGTAAAAAACAGTCATTTATACATAAAAAACAAGCCAATACAACCCATGGTAAAAATTGGGTCATCCGAGCATAGCCATTTTCGGCTTGCCAACATGTTCAAAAACAAAAAAAAAAATCTTGTCAGCTACTTACGAAACAAGTCCCGTTTGTACAGCCCATCGGCAGCTATTACTATACACTGAGTTAGTTCATGTCAAATCCGTCCAAACATTGGGCTACTTACCGGTTACTCGCAACTTGCTGGTCATTGATGATAAATAAGAGTGAACATGACCTAAGTTGTTTTAATATATATAACTGTATTGTTTTTCGATGATAGAAAAAAGGATGCATACATGGTTGTTCCGCAATTACCAAGAATTTTTTTTTACCTCTTGATAAAAGGCAATCGAGGTAATTATTATTATGGGAAGTTATCAGCCGTACGTATTTGCAATAGCCCCGGCCGGCCATAGCCGGCCCTAATATTTACAATTATAAGGCTCTAAAATTGGGACGTCGACTATTACTGAGCTATATAGCGTTAGTTAGCTATAGCTATATGGCTCCTTGAAGCTGTCATAGAGAATGGAGCTAATATCAAATAGAATGAATCTACAATGAAAGAAGGCTGGTTCTACTGAATTGGCGAATTGAGCTAGTTTAAGATGCTTTTATGATAACTGAAGTTATAAATATCATTATATATTCTTTAACATTGTGCAAACCAAAATCAAATTTTTTGCTATTTTCTATGACAAATGCTTTGTTTCAACTACGTCCACTGTTGGCTGGATCACTTTACTTGAAGGTGATATCTCTTCACCTTCAACTGTTTCGACTGTTATCCGTGGCCCATGGAATCTTTTATGAGCATAAACAACATAATAAATAGTTGCTAAAAGCATTGGACCAAAATATACCAACACAGTCCAATTCATCATAGTAGGCGTGTTATCAGCACCTCTTTCAGTTGGGAAACACAAAATAGGGATCATTAACAACACGAAACTGCATGCAAGTATCCCCATGGGATAACTGAATTTACCCAAATTCCAAGGTCCCGGCACGAAATTCTTTGGGAATAACAACCGACATACAATTGGGGTAGTGAAGCAGATATAACTTGCAATAGCGCCCACCGAAAATATAGCAGAGATAGCTACATCACCAGCAAAGATCAATAACAAGAATAACGAACCAACAAATGCATTGACCATTACTGCATTCACTGGAGTTTCAGTATACTTGTTAACTACTGACATGAATGATGCAAATGGGAATGCTCTATCACGAGAATAAGCAAAACATACCCTTGATGCTGTAACCATTGAAGCTTGACCCATGAAAAACGAACTTACAATTGTAAGGGCAGTGATAAAATATACCAACCCATTAGGAAGACATTGAGCAAGATATGTCACAAATGGTTGACCCAACGAATCAGTAAATAATTGTTGAATATCTACAACCGTATAGGCCATTGCTAATACTATAGCCCAACCAAGAATACCTCCAAATCCTGTTGTCATTGCTATACCTTTAGGTGCAGCCAAATTAGCCTTTGAAAGCTCTTCAGTTAAATGCCAACATGCATCAGCACCACTCATAACCCAAATAGTTCCAGTGAATGACATAATCATTGCCATACCATTTGTCCATTCAGTTCCATTTTCATAATTACTCCATACTTCATAGTTGGAGTTCCATTTAGGTGATTTCCGATTATTGCCTGCCAATATTGCAATCAATGAAATGAAAATTGCTGCGAAATTTATAAAAGTTCCGGTAAGATTGAATTTGGCCAAGTATCTTGTTGGTAAACAAGTAATTAAAGCTTGGGTAAACATTATAGCAATTGTCATTAAAAATGTTTGCCAGTTAGTTGCAGAATAATCAGGATCATGTAATGATTTTAATGAAAGAATCATTCCTGCTGCACCATAGTTAATA
The DNA here is from genome assembly GCA_030574255.1 of Groenewaldozyma tartarivorans. Classification (NCBI taxonomy): domain Eukaryota; kingdom Fungi; phylum Ascomycota; class Dipodascomycetes; order Dipodascales; family Trichomonascaceae; genus Groenewaldozyma; species Groenewaldozyma tartarivorans. The sequence goes on along the minus strand of JAJMEQ010000079.1, from coordinate 20,372 downwards.
CTAGGAGCTGATAATAATTGTGCCCAATAATTTGAATAACCGGTAAGATATGATACAAAAACATTGTAAGGCTCAGGACACAATACAGCTGCAGCATAATAAATCCCTCCAGCAGTAGGCAATGAACTGGCAATTTCAGCCATTGACATTGAAACTGCCTGAATACCAATCATTGCCAAAAGCCACCCCCAAGTCAATGAAGGGTTCCCCAGATATCCCCAACTATAATATAAAGTAGTTGCAATAGAGGGTAACAGCCCCATCAATGAGAATGAAACGGAAAACGCCGACCAAAACCCAAAATCTCTTTTGAACTCTTGCTTATAGCCAAGCGCTACAAGAGTCTCTTCATCTGGGGTTAGAACATGGTCGGTGACTACTGGATGGAGGTGTCGAGCATGCAATGCGGAGGTTATGGGCAATTTCTCAACGTCCACTTCGCCTGACATCGATACGTGAAGGTCAGCCATGGTGGTGGTGGTGGTGGTGTTAGTACTACAAAACGGAGAAGTCGTTGACCGAGGACCAAACAGGTATATATAGATGCGCAATTGCATGAAAGAAAAAGAGGATCCCCGGTCTTATCATGATAATGCAGGCCCGGCTCATCCGAGGAGGTCAGTGCATGGCCCGGCCAGAATTTTGTTTAATTCTATAGCTATAGAACGCTCTCGAATAACATTTAGTGATAAGCATCCTTCATTAAGGGCCATACATGCCAATGCCATAGCTTATGGCTGTGTTATAACAGATTTGGACATAGCACATATCATGTATATGGCTTCATCCAATGGAGAAGAAGAGCCAAGTCTTATCAGCTCTATGCTGATCGCTGATTACACGCGATGATGGATCGCCAATCAGATGCTTAAACTGGCAGTCAGATGCGGTGTTCCGCGGAATTCGAGATATTAAAACAAGTAGAGATGTGATGGATCTATAGATAGTAAATAACAAGATACGCGCCGAACTATCGTGCAGGTAAACTAGTCGGGTATCTTGAAGATTTATGAACTTCATTATAGATTATCTCAAAACTATCAGTTGCATGAATATCAATGATTCCAGAAACTTGAAGCTTTTCAGCCGTATGTTCATTAAGATAGATGATAATATTACCCTGAAGTAAAGAAACCTGCAATTTTTGACGTTGACTCATGACTATGACGATAACGTTAACTCTAATGAGAATTTCATCATTATCTAACTTTAACGAGTAGCTAAGATCTAGCGGCGCTACCTGATGGAACCGCTATGGAGCTCCGCATAGCTCAGGAATTCTAAATTTGTAGATTTAGGACCAAATTTGTCATTAGACATGTCGGAAACGTCGCCTCTGTTACGACCTGAGGATAAGCAAGGGCTTACTACGAAACAGCTTGTTATTTTATTCACTTTATACTTTGGTGTTTTCCTTGGAGCCTTAGATGGTACTGTGGTTACTTCACTTTTGAGCCATATCGCTAGTGACCTCCATGAATTGACTAGAATCTCATGGGTTGCCACCGGCTACTTAGTGTCGTGTGCGGCATTCCAGCCGCTCTACGGCAAACTGTCCGACTTGTTTGGCCGCAAGGACGTTTTGCTATTCTGTAACATTACGTTTACCTTAGGGTTATTTCTTTGTGGACGGTCGAACGGGTTATGGTTATTGGTAGCTGGACGCGTTATATCAGGTATAGGCGGTGGAGGGATAATGTCATTGAGCACTATAACCATCAGTGACTTTGTTCCATTACGACATCGAGGTGTTTATCAGGGAATTGGTAATATTGTGTTTGGATTAGGTGCAGGGGTTGGTGGAATTTTTGGTGGGGCTATAAGTGGTAGTTATGGTTGGAGATGGGCATTCAGTTTACAAGTACCGGTTGGAGTTATATCTATTATACTCATTGCTCTTTATGCTCCTGGTAAACCTAGAGATAATCATGGAGCTACCCTTGCAAGAGTAGATTTTGCAGGTTCATTATCATTAGTAACTAGTCTAGTCTTTCTAATGCTGGGAATATCAGTTGGTGGTAAACAATTACCCTGGAGTGATTTCAGAATTATTGGATCATTAAGCTTGGCAGCATTATTTACTGGATTATTTGTGATAATTGAAGGTAAATATGCAAAAGAACCAGTTATACCTATAAATTTATTGGCGCAACGAACGATTTTATCTAGTGCTATTTGTAATTTATCAATGTCAATTGCCCTTTATGGAAATTTGTTTTTCGTTCCTGTTTATTTTGCTTCAGTCAATGGTGTTTCCCCAACTGATATAGGCAAACGATTAACTGGTAATTTTCTTGGAGTGGCTGTTGGATCATTTGGTAGTGGGGTTTATATGAAATCTACCGGTAAATATTATTGGTTAGGTGTATTTGCATCTATATTTTATTTGATTGGAAGTTTTTTGTTCTTGATAATGTCAGAAAAAACATCCTTTTGGTATCAATGGACAACATTTGGTATTGTTGGAGCTTCATATTCTTCAATGCTTACCGTCACTTTATTAGCACTTATTGCATCAGTACCCCATGATTTACAAGCATTAGCCACATCCATCCAGTATGCATTTAGAGGAATAGGTTCAACATTGGGTGTTTCATTATCATCATCTATTTTCACTAATAATCTTGCAGGAATTCTTGATCGTACAATAGATGATAAAGAGATTGTCAAAAAAGTGGTTAATTCAGTTGAAGCTATACGACAAGTTGATCCTAAATATCAACCAGCTATCATTAATGCTTATGATATATCGTTGAAATATGTATTTACAGTTTTATTTGTCTTTGGTGTTATTGGATTGTTTGCATCGATAGCTCAGGGTGAACATACCTTACACGAAAGTATTCAAAGAGATGAAACTATAGCTGAAGCTGAAGCTGAATCAGTAGTGTAGATAGAGATTTATAGAGAAAAAACTATTACTGATAAGCTATAATTTTTAGTTTGATACCACTACTATTTTCTTTCTGATTTATACTAAGGTAACTAGTTCTTCGGCAGCAGTTGGATGAATAGCTACACAATTATCAAAATCTTGTTTAGTAGCACCCATTTTAATTGCAACCCCGAATCCTTGTAAAATTTCTGCAGAATCTTGACCAACTAAATGTAGCCCAACAACTTTTTCTTCTTTACCTACTACAATCAATTTATAAATGGTATAATCCTTTTGGTCTTGTTCCAATGGTGCATTATACATGCTAATAAACTTTGACTGATATATTTTCACATTATCATCACCATATTTTTCTCTTGCAGTATCTTCAGAAATTCCAATTGAACCTGCTTCAGGATGACTAAAAATAACACTAGGAATATTTGTAAAGTCTTGCTTAAGATCTTTGAATTGTTCAGGACCGAAAAGTCTATTAGCCAATTTTCTACCAGTTGCAATTGCAACAGGAGTTAATTCAATATCATTAGCAATATCACCCAAGGAATAAATTCCTTCAACATTAGTATTCTGATATTCATCAACAATAACTTTACCAGCATCATTTGTCTTGACACCAGCAGTTTCAATATTCAAATGATCACTAAGAGGACCTCTACCAATAGTCCAAATCAATTCATCTACTTCCAATGTTTTCAAATTAGGATCATCACCTTCAGTGAATTTCACTTGGATTTGTTTACCATCATTTGATTTGACAACTTTTTCAATTTTCATATGTTTATGAACATTAATACCATGTTTTTCATAAGCTTCAGTTATACCTTCTTGAATAACTCTATCAAAATTTCTTAAAACTGTATCATATCTAATCATCAAATGAGTTTCAGTACCTAATCCTTGGAAAACACCAGCCAATTCTACTCCAATGTATCCTGCACCTACAACTGCAACTTTCTTTGGTTGATAATCCAATTCAAAAAATCCATCAGAAGTAATACCCAAATTAGCCCCTTCAATATTCTGTGGAATCTTGGGATATCCACCAGTAGCAATCAAAATATGGTCAGCAGTATAAGTCTTTGTACCACCTTCACGTAAAGCAACTTCAACAGTTTTACTATCCTTAAATTTAGCCCATCCAAAAACATATTCAACTCCTTCACGTTCTAAATTGCGGGCATAAATCCCATTCAATCGTTCAACATATGCATCACGTTTCTCTTTGAACTCTTTCCAATTGAAATGTACTTTAGCCAAGTCAATTCCTTCAAACCCATAAGACCTAGCATGAGTCAGCCTAGTGCCTAAATCACTAGCAGACCACATAACTTTCTTGGGTACACAACCAACATTAACACAAGTACCTCCTAATCGATTTCCCTCAATTAACAATGTCTTGACACCATACTTGGCTGCTCGTCGCGCAGTGGCAACCCCGCCGGAGCCACCGCCGATAACCAAAAACTTGAAGTGTTCAGGAGTAGTAGGAGCCATTTGTCTAGCAATGTTGGCCAATCTATTCATTGATTAGAAATCGCCGTTATGTTATAATGTCCTAGATCTTATACTGCCAGTTATACTACGCGTAGTATACGTATTAGATCTTGCAAATGACAAAGGTAAATTGCGCATGCGTAACATGATTTCAGCCGTACGAACTTTTTTCATAGGCCAAAGATTCACCCCACAAATGGTCTACAACTTGTCAAAATGCCTGATAAAAAGGTCTAACTTATACAGAAACCAAGTAATTTGGATATACATGGGTATTTAATTTTTTATCACACCATTTGTTAACTAATATACATTAACTTATAAATACAACATACGATACATTTCTGATAAAATCTGACCACCAGTAGGTGGACGACCTATATGAACTTCTTTCAAAATACTTGCACCCAATGCAATCACACATTGTGGTGACCGATGACTATTATAACCCGGTAAGCTTGTAGGAGGAATATTTGTACCACTTCCATTGTGAGGGAAAGTACTTGACCATAATTCATACAAGTACATTACAGCTTCTTGGACCAAATCATCATATGATAAATCAGATATCGACATATCAGTAGCTGTTCCTGATGCCGAGGTATACAATCTTGCAGGACCCTCTGGTGTTCCAGATATGAACCCTGATCCCCCCAAAGAAGGAGGAGGAGGAAATGATGAATTGAAAGGTTTTGGACGGTAAGTATCATAAAGCCAAATAACTATTACCGAATAATAAGCACTTAATCCTAAGAATAAGTTTTCAGTTCGGTCACGGATAAGTAACTTATGTGCTGCTACTACCCTAACCAAATATAAACATGCAATTGAAACAGCTGATTGAGCATCCTTTGAAGCTGCCCATCGGGTATATAAAGAATCATCAAGGGTAAGTTCTAATCTTCTTTTGCCATTTGTGTTTGGGAAAGTTGAAGAATTTTCAATGATATTGAAAATCGTATGTTCTGTTTGAGTAGCGATTTGATTTGCTACATAAAGGACTAGGTTGAAATTGTCATGCATTAATAATTGAACAGCATGATAATGAAGTAATAATAAAAGAATGAAATCCATAAATAATGGTGAAGAATTGACAATTTTAGATTGAAGATGACCAATTAAATTAGCATTTTCAAGTTGAGGAAATTGTCTTTTACGTTTAGTTGTTGTTTCTTCTAAATCATCATCAAATTTGAAAGGATGATGATTTTGTGAAATACCAGTGGCAGATTCAAAATAAAAAGTCCAAATATCAAATCCTCTTGATAATCTATCCATGATTCCTTTATCAAGAAAATCAACTCTCCAATGTCCATATTCATCATATGAATTCAGTTTTCTTATTAAATCTTGTTGGGATCCTCCTGATCTTGTCATTGCTCTTGCTGTTGATAATAAACCATATAATACAATAACCAAAATATATAAAGTCCAATTTGATGCTACTTCTATATCTTCATTATTATTATTATTATTATCATTATCATTATTATTATCATTTTCATTATTATTTTCTGGTAACGTTAATAATGATTTAATTAATCCTAAATATGGAACACTTTGAATAATTCTTGTTGGTCCAACTATTGCAAAAAAATCTTCTGCAGTACTTGCATACCATAATGGATCTGGACATGGCATAAAAGTATCAATATCAAAAATAGATAATTGTGAGCTACCATCAACAGATAAACTGTGTACACAATCACAATATAATGCATATTGAGCAGTTCGTTTACATGATTCATATTCAGCCCATTCCCTCCATGCTAAATAATTCAAATCCTTATCATTAGGATTTAAGGGATTAAATCTATACCCTTCTCTTGTTAAATGACCATATCTAAATGGTTGGCTACTTAATCCACTATATTCAGTAGAAGCTTGTGGTAATAATAACCAAACATATCTATTGATAAACCATTTGCGTTGTACTAAAGTATCATCATTATAATAAGTATAATAATTATCAGTACCAAAATCAAGATTAGTACTTGAAGTTGAACAAGCACCACGTAATAAATCTTCAAATCTCATTAATAAAGTAAATGCTTGTAATAATCCTAAATCTTTTGATAATGAAGTATACCCATTTTCACCAGTATCAGGATTATTATTTCTAGAATCACTATTAGCCATCAATGCATTTTTTAATAATACAAGCATTGGATGATACATATCATTAGTATATTGAATCAATAAATTGTCTCTTGCTAAACTCATTCCAATTAATACTAAAACTGCCAAAAGATGTGGTTGAACTTCATTTGCATTGAATGTATGTCTATGAACAAAATTTCTTAATGGTTCAACTGCTGACCATGTAAGATCAATATAATAAGAAAGGGTAAGTGAATCTAATGATATTCTTGAAGAAGCCAAAACTGTTGGATTACCACAACTTAAAATACTTGCCAATTCTCGTAATTTATTTTCATCAGTAATGATTGTAGTTTGAGAAGTTGGAGATGGAGGAGAAAAAAAACCAGCTGTTTGAGGAGAAACCACCGAATAATGTTTAGCAGAATTTTTCAAGTACATGTCTAATATTTTGGAATAAATTTTATCAAATCTAGGCATTGGAGAATTATCAAATAACCAATCATAACCCTTTCTTGATTTCCCTTGCCAATCTTCTATTTCTGGTCTAGAATTTATAGATTCAATATTAGATGAGGTAGGAGTACTAGTAGTATTTTGTATATCATGATTTGGAGGAGATTTTGTTGTTGTTCGTCTTGATTTGGTTTGATTCACTGGTGAATTAGCATTATTATCATTAGCATTATTATTATTACTATTATTATTATTATTATTATTATTATTATTATCATTACTTGTACCACCATCCAAGGATTCTCCATTAGCTCTTAACTCATCTAACCGTTTCTTATGAACTTTTGTTGCCAAATGATTTTCATACAAGTCATTTCTTGCATAATACCGTTTACAAGGTGCGCAGAAATAAGGTTTCACCGGTAGATGGTTTGCGGCATGCCTTTCAAGATAATCTCGTCTATTAAAGGCCTTACCGCATCCCTGGTGTGTGCAGACGAACTTCTTCTTAGTGTCAGTCATCAAGATAGACACTTGGTGGCCATGTAGAGAGGTGGTGGGAGGGGAAAAAAAAGGGAACAGAGAGGTGCCGCGTTAGCTATTTAGCTCCTAATATGCGCGTGGTGGTTTGTTTCCTATTGTTTGTCGATGAGAAAAAGGGAGATCTTTGTGACAATATAATAGGTTATTATTAAGTATATTATTGGTGTTGTGTGAGACCCAAAGATCAGCCAAAGCTAGGGGGGAGGGAGGTAACGCTACCTCGAAAGGAAAGAAAGTATACCCCAGAGGTTGCTGACGAGGGAAGGCGTCAATAGGGAGACTGAATATCTGTGGAGAAGTGTAATAATAACAGCAAGAGCAAAAAGTGTGAAAGTCCCAAGAGTTTTCTAGTAAAATAATGTGTGTGTGGATCAGTGGATCGAGATAAGGTCCGAGGAAGAGACTATAGACACAAAAAGCCAAATATTTGTCAAAAAGTGTGGAGGAGGTCCGATGAATCGACGATGACTTGGTGAGATTTTATTAAGATAAGTCGGAAGAAAAAGGCAAAATTCTGATCAATGATGATTAAATGTAACAATTGGCTACGTAGAACCGGGGAAGATGTGGATTATAAATAGTACAGCAAAATGTTTGGGGTAAAATAAACGGGGAGGAATGGAAAATTTATGTGATTGGTTAATCAACACTGGTAGTAGTTACTAGCCAATGAGAAGGATCAAATGAGGGATGTTGAAAGAAGGCCAGTACGTTAGTTACCTTTCAAACTTGGAAACTTTGCACTGAAGTTGAAGTAACGTAACAAAACTGCACACAGCATGTCAAAAAAATTTTTTTTTCTGGTTTTTTTTGACTTTTCTGGGGTCCAGAAGCGGTCTATTTGCACAGTTGCGCGGTAGATTATGCCCAAATTGGAGGAAGAAAACCAGCATACAAGAGAAACCAGAATTACTACGACTACGACCGGGGGGAATTGAACCAAAAGAGAACAAACGGCAGCCAGTCAGCCATCCATTGGTCCGTTCTACAGAGTCGTCGCTCTTAACCAGACCCTTTTTGGGACGTGGCTGGACTGGCCGGTATTCCAATCTGGGATCAATTGATCCTTTGACAAGGGGCTTCAACAATATATAAGCTTTTGGTTATACGTACCAGTTAACGTTAATGTCATTAACCAGATCTGGGCTCGTGCTTTCCGGCGTAAATGTCAGACTGGTCTCATCTCATTTTGTGCCGCCATTAACCGATGTACATATAACATCACCGATGATAATGATGATGATGGTGATGAATATGCTTACAATTGTTGACATGCATAATTATAATATTAATGTGATGCTTCTGGAAAATATTGTCACAAGGAGAATTTCTCGAAATGACGGTTAATTCTTGTTTGTTATTTGGTAGAAGTAGCAGTCAGTTCTTTCGACTGTTGTTGTTATTGGCAATTTATTAGAACCCATTAAACAAAAATGGTGTCAAATGGTGCCAATTTGTGCAAGAAGTTGCATGTTTTCAATTGAATCTATTGCTCATGCCAGCAACTATTAATAACACACACAAAAAATTGCAAAATTGAATGTTATTATATTGCTGGTTGAAAATGCGATTTTGTTGATGATGATGATGAGTTAATTGCACAATTTTGTAGTCAATGACTGAATCCAATCGGTTAGTGTAGGCTTAGTCAGCGAATGTATGGACACAATGTATGTGCTTAGCTAAGCGCCAGTAACACAGATCGAATATTCACGTGTTTGAAATATGCTAAAAATTTTTATTAGTCAAACAAATTTAAATTTGATCAAAAAAAAATGTTTAAGGATATTTAAATTTCAACAGGCACGTGCAATCGAGTCATAATTGAAGACCGTTGTTCAAAGGGGAACATTTTTGACAACATTTTTGACACGCGTGCATCTCGTTGAAGTTGCTATTCGATGATGCTCCCTCCACATGTGTCATCTTTATTATTATTAATGTTATTATTATTATTGCAATTAATTGACGTTTTCTGACATTCAGTCATCCGACCATGCAATTCGTGATAAATTTCCTCATATAAGAATGTTCAAAGTCACATGACATAGTAAATAATAAATAATAATAATAATAAATAATAAATAATATATAATAAATAATATATAATAAATAATAATAGATTATATGAGAAATAGTCATTAAATATATTATAACCGCTTCAGTAATTACAAAAAGTTAACTTATAACATGTGTTGCAACCTGGGCGGTTAAAGCACATGCCCTGATATTATTGTTTGTTGGGAACAAAAAGTGACACAATAATTTTTTTTATTTTTCTTTTATTTTTACTATTTTATTTTTTTCTTGGGTGCGCGATGATGTTTTTGGCCGATTGGATGAGCATATATTGCGTACATGACTGCAATTTAGTCACCACCAAATTATAAATACAAACCTACTTCCCTTTTTTCCTTCCGTTTCTACAACTCTTCGAGAAATCCTTTACAACAAACATTTTTTCACAACTGGGGTTTTTTTCAAATTTTGAACCACGAAAACAAAAAAAAAATCAAAAACCAACCAACCAACGGTATATCATGTGGGCTCCTGACTATTGCTCTGTCTGTGACAAGCAGTGCTCATTTGGGGAAATCTACTGCTCGGAGTCTTGCCGGTTACGAGACTACCATCAATCGCTACGAGCGGAAGAGAACCCGGCGAATGAGAGCGTCTATGCTTCATTGAGCTACGATATTGGCTCCAAGCAACAACACGGAGGCTCTTTCTATCAAATCCCCTCGCCTCCGTCGTCAGAAGTTCGACTAGACGATGATTACGACGATGATTTGGAAGATGAGGATTCCACCACCACCTTGAAGGTTTCAACCAACAATAATAACAACAATTATTTTACTTACAAGAATGGTCCAAGTACAAACACTAGCAACAACACGATAAGCACGAGTAAACAGTTTCTATATGCATCTCCTTTACTACTGCCTCGTACAAGTAAAAATAATGGGTTAGCCGCCACGAGCCACTATCACAAGTACGGAACGACCGGAGGAAATCAGCATTTACCAATTTCTCCTCCGCTGTCTCCACTCATGATCAGTTCGGATCTGGAAGAAGTCACTGAACTGTCTACGAGCATCTCAAGTGCATCCGATGAAGAGGAATTGTTTGAGACTGACCATCATCACCATCATCATAGCCACCATCACCACCACCACCACAGTCATGATCAAAACAGCAGCCACAACTGCCATTCAAATTTATTCAATGCATCTACAAACAATAAAGGTATAATACCTCTAAGCCATGCCTCCGACACTATAAAGAGAAACACAATGGAGACTTATAGAAAATGGCTTACAGAGGCTGCCTTTTAAATTATTTTTATTATTATTATTATCATATTATTACTATTTGCATTGCCAAAAGAAAAAAGATTACACACCTCCTCACCTATTTATTTAAAATGAAAGTATTCAAAAATAAAGAATACTTTCAACCCCCAAAAGTATATATTTTCAATACAATTTATTCATGAACAACCAACAATTCTTTCCAATTTGTAGTTAGTTGATTTTGAAATCTCAGAATTTCGACGAGTCAAGTGAAATTTTTCATTCACTCATTGATTTTATGCGGGGAGAGGGTCTGCACGTGGTTCCACCCAAATAAAAAAAAAATGAAAAAAATGAAAAAAATAAAATAAAAAAATTAAAATTGTGGCTCATCACTTAACCTTCTCCACCGGCGACGATGAGTACCTAGCTGTACTACCACTAACTGGGTATATTAACTATAACTATGTTTTACCTTGAGGGCTGGAGCTTATGGAACATGAGCTATTGAAACCCAAACAAATTGTATAATGAAACAATAGCTAAAAAACAGCCACACACACACAATTAGTATTTACCAAAAACTTCCAGCCGTTTCTACAAAGGCTCCTTCTATGAACAGGCCAAACATGTATATACGCGTCCTACTACTAATAATAACATATAACGATTAATTAATATAATATTAAATTAAAAATAAACTAAAATATGGAAGATGCCGAATATGCATGCCTCCTGCAGATGCTGCGCCGATCTTAATATAATATTATTATTTCTACCTAATTGCTTTTTGCTACTTAATATTGTTAATTATAATATATAATAACAAGAATTCTTTTTTTAAAAGTTGCCGGTTTCGGAGTGTCGATCCCCAACAAGCATTGCGCTTAGTCATCTCTCCTCAGTAGCTTATGTAAACGCCATCGAACACATGATTATTACCTATACTAATGTTATAACTAGCTAGTATGGGGAAAAAATTTTCAATAATAATAAAATATAACAATGATGTTACATGTAAGGACCAGCGCTAAGCGCCCCGCCGCCTGGTCGAGGAGCCTCTTAACCCGGGTCTCCACACATTTACCTGTAACATATATAACACCGGTTATATATAACTGTATAGTTGTATGTTACAGTAGTAGGTATAGTGCTCTCACAATAAATGAGCTGACTATCCAAGAGTTTGAAGGCTCCAAAAGGCGTTCGTCGTCTTGTCTTACACAAAGAACAACAAGTTCTATTGCGGAATAATAAATTTTAACCTTGAATAAATGTTTTTTATTGCTTGGCAATCTCGTACGACGACGTATAGCTTCACATTCACGTGGTTGACACTTCATACTAATAGCTATATCAAATACGATTCACGTGCGGTTCTAAATTTTTTTTTTTTTTTTTTTTTTTTTTTTTTTTTTTTTCACCTCCTCTTTTTCCCTTTTGGGATTTTTGTTCCAAGGCCTTATTCACGCTGCATGTCACGCGTGTCTTTTCTCCACACGCAATAGCCATACATTTTTTTTTTTCCCATGACCCCTTCGGTTGCTATTAATATTGTTATTAATTTACATTGCTTGCTGCACCCCTCCTCGGGAAACTCATCGTTTGCTCCACAATTTGTGCTCAATCCCAACGGTTAACCCAGCGCTGGCATGGCCTTTCCCCGACATTTTCCGACGCAAAATCAATTCGCTTGTTGAAGTAATACTAATTACCTATTTGATACATCATCTTATGTATTTCGTTTGCATCTATACCCCCTTGAGTATGCATGCAGCCTTTTATTGCAATGTTGCCTGATATTTTCAAATGAGCTAGCTCATTAGTGCCTCAGGCCACACATACGGATACCCGCGTATACCCGTATGCAACACCCCGATAGGCAAGTTATAATAATGTTCAAGCGCTATATAACCGTTATTATACTATATTTGCTTTAATAGCCTAGATGCTGGTTTGGATGACGGTACCATCATATATGAGAATGCTTGACGTCAATCCAGACAAACAATGTTACCGAGCTCGGCTGGAAACGTACAGCAATACGCAAGGTAGCAAGAAATAACATATAGATATATATCAGCATTTACTAGCTACTGGACATTATTATTTATTGAATACCATGATACTTGAGATACCTTTGGCGATACCCGTATAATTTGAATTAATTTCCACGATTCAAATGATATTCAATACCTAATGATACTTACTAAACTAACTTCAACGCGGCCTTTGCCAAATTGATCAAATCGTGTTCTTGCTCTGTGAACTTACTCAATGAATATTCCATATTCTTGGTTGCAAATTCACTTGAATCAAATTCTTTACTAAACACTTCCCTTGTTACTGGCTCCAATTTTGCATTTGGATCAGCATCCACTTTCTTTAATGGAGGCGGTTTGATGAAATCAGTTGCAACGGCCAAAGTCTGGATCATTGTAGGATCAATAGTTATCCCATCAACCCCTGCAATCCCTAACAATTCATCTTTATCAATAAACGCTGCGGGGATATTCTTAGTGTCGATTCCATGTTTCCAATACAATTCTTGAATTTCTCTAGCAACCTTAACTCCTGGTAATTGCAATATATCTTCAGGACGTTGATAAAGATCCCTATTCACCATTACTTTGGATGTATTAACATATGGAGAAATTGCAACACATCCAGATTGAGCAGCTAGAATTGCTTGTACTTTAGTATAAACAATTGTACCCAAAACTTTGATACCTTGACTTGATAATTGTTTAGCAGCTTCTAATCCCTCCCATGTTGATGGTATTTTGATAATTACCTTATCACGGGAAACTCCAATACTTTCATATGCCTTAATAATATCAAGGGCATTTTGAATTGTCCCCTTTGTATCATACGCTAGTGTCGGATTAGTTTGTGTTAAAGTATGCTGCTCAACATATTCAAGCATTTGCTTGCCTACAAGTGCACAAATAAGATAAACTATCTGGTAAGCCTTTTCAGTCTCATCCAAATCAACATCCTTGTAAGTCCGGGCTGCTTGTAAAACTAAGGGGTTTTGGGGCCCACCATTCTCTGCAACATATCGATATACTATCCCTTGGTTGGATGTATTGTTGGTATATTTGATTCCATTGACAGGTGTCGCTGCAACTGCTGGGTCACAAATATCACACGAAACTTGTGTACCGCAGTCACGAATGTACTGCAAAGCCGTGAGAGTCATGGCCGATGTCTACCGATATCTACAAAAGGGATACTCAACCGTTATTTATACACAGATAAAGGGGACCCGAATATGGTAATCTATCCGGTAGACCCCATGGGGCGGGGATGAGCTATCTCAAGCTTCGGTCCGAGAACCCCGAATCGTGGAATGACTCGGATATACCGTAAATGGGCATATGGTACCCCAGGGGTCGGCCAGCTATAGTCCGACAAGGATGCGTGTACTATGATAATAATAATATCAGTGAAATGTCGTACTATGAACGGATATACCCAAACAGGATACATCAGGAACCATCTCAACAAGGAGCTCTAGTTACCCCACAAATAATTGTTATCTGGGTAATGGTCATCTGGCAGAAAAATGCGGGGGAGAGATATCGTTATATCGATATATCTGCATTTGCTGATCTTCGATGATTAGATCGCAATTGCGAAATTTTTGTGGGGTAAGGAATGTTATTACCGCCATGTAAATAACCGGCGGAAAATACCCCCAAACCGTCAATAGTACAATGACGTTATGGACTAAACACCCTTGTTTGGGCAATTGCTGCTCATATTGCGCTATATAAACGTGGGAAGAGTCTCATATTTACTCGACAAGCAAACATGGACGATAAAGAAGAGACAACACATATCGAGGATAATACCGACAAGCGTAACCTTGTGGTTATTGATGATGCTCGACGTGCTACTGATGCTGAGCATCGCATCACTATCACGGAAGCCGTGAAACTTTATCCCCGGGCCATTATGTGGTCAGTATTTCTATCTACTGCAATTATAATGGAAGGTTATGATACGGCATTACTCAATAATCTTTATGCGTTTCCAGCATTTGCCAAAAAGTTTGGGGAATGGGACTCGGCTACTTCATCTTATCAATTATCTGCGTCATGGCAATCAGGGTTATCTAATGGTGTACAATGTGGTGAAGTTATTGGATTATTTTTTGCTGGATATTTATCAGAAATTATTGGATATCGTAAAACTCTTATTTATGGATTAATTGGACTAAGTGGGTTTATTTTTTTAATATTCTTCGCACCAAATACTAATGTATTACTTGCTGGACAAATCTTATGTGGTATTTGTTGGGGTATGTTTCAAACACTTACTACTACATATGCAACTGAAGTTTGTCCAGTTGTTTTAAGATATCAATTAAGTTCTTATGTTAACTTATGTTGGGTATTTGGTCAATTATTAGCATCAGGAGTTTTATATGCTTATCAGGGTAATCCTGAAAATGATACTTTGGCTTATAAGATCCCCTTTGCACTACAATGGATTTTCCCCTTGCCACTTATGGTGGGGATTTATTTTGCACCAGAATCACCATGGTGGTATATTAGACGTGGTCGACCTGAAAAGGCTAAAGAATCATTAAGAAGATTAACAAGTAAGAAAAATACTGGTTTAGATATTGATGCAACGGTTGCAATGATGGTACATACTAATGCAATTGAATTGGATATGAAAGATGGTACTAGTTATTTTGATCTATTTAAAGGTACAAATTTAAGACGTACTGAAATTGTTTGTGTTGCTTATGGAATTCAAGTAGCTGTTGGATCAACTTTACAAACATATTCTTCCTATTTTTATGAACGGGCTGGATTATCTAATGACACATCATTCAAATTATCAATTGTTCAATATTGTTGTGGAATTGTTGGTACAACAACATCATGGGTCTTATCTTCGAAATTACTTGGTAGACGTAGTTTATACCTTTATGGATCCATTATTCTTACAATTACTTTATTCATTATTGGATTTTTATCATTAGGTGATTCAAATAATACAACTTTCAGTAAAGCAATAGGGTCATTTTTAGTTATTAATACCCTTTTTTATGATATGACTGTTGGTGCATGCGCTTATGCTATAGCACCCGAAGTTTCATCAAGCAAGCTACGAACCAAAAGTGTGGTAGCTGCTCGGAATACTTATAATATTTTAGCAATTGTTGCTAATGTACTTATCCCTTATCAAATAAATCCAACTGCTTGGAATTGGGGTGCCAAATTAGGATTTTTTTGGGGTGGTATAGGAGTATTATGCTGTATTTGGATATTTTTCAGGTTTCCTGAAGTTAAAGGAAGAACATTTGCAGAAATTGATGTATTATTTGAACAAAAAGTATCTGCTAGAAAGTTCAAATCAACTACTATTGATCCATTTGAATTACATAAAAGGGCAGTAGATAATGGACCAACTACCACATGGTAATGAAATTGGCCATCAAAAATTCTTAGTTGGTCAAATCAAGTAATTCAGGGGTTGTAACAAATATATACAAGCAGGCTTTCAATATAAACCGTTTTTAATATCTACAATGTCAATATCATCATATTGTTTAACCTTTTCTATATCTTATTCAACCAATACCGAATAAGTTTCATTTTATTATATCTTTGTATTTCCAGTTAACGTTGTGTTACATCTATCAATTTATCAAACCGGGGTATCCCATTAGTATCTATAATAGCATCAGTTGCGGTAACATACAGACCTGTAGCTACTTTTATATATATTCGACCATTTGCCGTACCAATGTACAGTTAACAGTACACTTCCCGCCCATGCGTTCGCAACCCACTAGCTGGCTTTCTTGTGACAGCGACATATCCGGCACTATACCAGCGAAAGCACCACCAATTACAGGTAACTTTCACGCTACTGCTTTGCATAAGCGGCCTGATGGGACGTGTAATTAATGCAAGTATTTGTGCCAGAAGTACCGTGGGAACCATCCAACCTTTATTACTGCCCGCGCTTGGATTTCGACATAGGGTCAGCGTAAACAAGCTAAACATCCTTAGACATGATTACCAGACCATATCTGCCATTCGTGTAGTTGGTGAAATGGAAAGTAATAAAGATCGAGCTCATTGTCGGAGATCGCTGGAATATCGATATCGCCAAAATAGCCCATCCCAATGATAGATCTACGAAGTGGCATGGTGCTATGAAATTTTCCAAAAACATCCCTAAACTAGAAAGATTTTTGTTACCATTATCGTGTCAAGGGTATAGCTAAATGCTGGTATTCTGGGGCTATGTAGAGCCCACATATTACATTCTTACCATTGACCAAAGCTTATAGCTAAAGATGTCATTAGTGCTGCGTTTTAGCAACTAGGCTACATTTATGGCTTTGCTCTTGTCCTCACGGGCTTACCTTTGACGTTCTTTGCATGGCTCGTGATCGCCCAGGTTATGGAGCCTATATCAATAAATGGTGCTACGGGCGAACGCATCTACGGTATGAATAATACAAGAACTTGAATGTTCATCCTCTTGATATCCGCCTGGCCATACCAAGTGGATTGCCATGGGAGAGGACAGCCATCCCCAGTTGGGTAGCACCAATGAAAGCATTGTAATTGTAAGTATGATGAAGGCATTGGGAACTACGAGGTATATAGAGTGCAGTGGGAATTATAAGGAATATGGTGACGGCACCGGAAAAGCCAGTGAAGGCACTAGGAATTACGAGGGGGACCACCAGTGAAGGCACCGGCAGCTACGTGGAATATACACCAGTTGAAGCACTGGGAGCTACGGGGATATATACGTCAATGAAAGCACTGGAAGCTACGGAGAATATATAGCCAGTGAAGGCACTGGGAGCTACGGAGAATTTATAAACACCAGTGAAGGCACTGGGAGCTACGGAGATATATATACACCAGTGAAAGCACTGGGAGCTACGGGGACTATATACACCAATGAAAGCACTGGGAGCTACGGAGAATATATATAAACCAGTGAAGGCACTGGGAATTATGTAGACTATGTAAAACAGAAGGACCACCAGTGAAGGCACCGGGAACTACGGAGAATTTATATACACCAGTGAAGGCACTAAAAATTATGTAGACTATGTAAGACAGAAGGACCACCAGTGAAGGCACTGGGAGCTACGGAGAATTTATAAACACCAGTGAAGGCACTGGGAGCTACGGGGACTATATACACCAGTGAAGGCACTGGGAGCTACGGGGAATTTATATACACCAGTGAAGGCACTGGGAGCTACGGAGATATATATACACTAATGAGAGCATTGGGAGCTACGAGGAATTTATATGCACCAATGAAAGCACCGGGAACTACGTGGAATATATACACCAGTGAAAGCACTGGGAGCTATTTATACACCAATGAAAGCACTGGGAAATATTTTTAATATAGTGAATGCACCAGGAACACCAGAGAAGGCACTGGGAATTATGTACACTATTTAAGACAACAGGACCACCAATGAAGGCACTGGGAGCTACGAGAAATATCTATATACAGTGTATATTATACACCAATGAAAGCATTGGGAGCTACGGGGAATATATACACCAGTGAAAGCACCGGGAACTACGAAGAATATATAGGTGAAAGCGCTGGGAACTACGAGGAATATACATACACCAATGAAAACATTGGGAGGATTTACGAAGGTTACTTTTTCTTTTTTTTTTTTTGACACTTTGAATGAAAGCACATTCAAGTGAAGTGAAAGTTGAAGAGTTTGAATGGGGAGTCGACGGGATATTTATAAGGTGAAAGTGATGAGCGTCGTTCATGTACAAAAAGTATGTACGTACACATGTGAGTGCAAATGTGTGACAACGTTAAGGGGGCGATGAAAGCCATCGATCACTGCATGCGCATGCAGCTGGGGTAAAAAATTAAGAAGAGAAATTAAAATCGTCAATCCGGGGATATAGGCCGCTTTATATATTCTTAAGAATTGAGCACAGGCCAATTTTTTTAATTGTTAGCAATGTCTTTCCATGACACAATATAGCTAATATTGGCACGGATTTGGGTCAATTGGCGCCGGAGATGTCCGGAGATATCTCTCTGACCCTAGAAATATGTTGTACAGTATCAATGGACAGGCTATGATGGATATTATTGGGTAGCTCTTGAAATAACTAACCACAAAGTATGACTTATTAGTATATTCTTCTTGTAGTTGACCGTTTGGAAAGTCCTACAAGGCCTCATTATACTAGTTAAGGTCAAATAACTTTTCTTACACTTGACGCTCATCTGATACATTCAAGAACATATTGTACAGGTATATCAAAGAATGGACAATGGAGAGAAATGTGGACCTTTTCTTTATAATTATTGGAATTGGTGTACATTATTGCTTAAGGGAGTATGATTCCGTAACTACTATAGGAATTCTTTACGATATTATCGCATTGCTAGGCTCCATTAGGTCGGCTAATCTATTGTGGTAAGATTTCAAAAAATATTGAAAATATTATTACCTGGTAAATGTGCCAGTCACTCAACATATCAATGTATCATTAGTGGAATTACCAGTTACATGGTAGGGTAGGTTAAGTAACTAGGGTTGTCTATTCTCAGCTATGCGGGCATCGTCTGGTAGGTGTTTAAAGCCCCGTTCAAGTTATTTGACGAACTAGAATCCAGATATCTTCTCTTTTTATTTTATCCGATGTAATGAATCCATGTGTTATCACTAAGTCAATAGAGTTTTATAACTGTCAAACATGAGTACATTGAAAAGCATAATAAACCTTCATTTAGTAATGAGTTACATGAAATTGAAGCTAGGTTTTGTAGTACCAAGTTCCAGCAATATTTCCCGTTTGAGAGATAACTCGGCGTCAAAGTGATCACCAAGGAAGCTGGCATAGCATGGCCTGCATACAGTTTCGAGCTCTCATGTTTACTGTGTGGAGCTCTAATGGATATTATTAATAACCCATTAAACTTGATAATACTTTGAATACATTACTTATATAAGTGCTAGGTAAAACGATGGGGACACAATGTTTAAAGCAATGAAATTCCAAGCCACAACATGAGTAACTAGATATTTTGCAATGATCAAGTCATGATATATCTAATTTTACCCCTGTCGATCTTCCTGCAGATCACTAATTTGAAATGCTAATAATAACAACACACTGCCATCCAAGTTAGATCCGATACGAAAGAAACAGACCTGGTTGATATGCTTAGCTCTTGGCTTGCCGGAGTAGATGATATCATGATTGGCTATAGAAATTGATATGCTCTCATGCTTCTTGTTATGTACTTTAACAGAAAATAAAAAATTATATTACCTGGGATAACTTAAAAACTCAATTAAATTACCCCCTCTCACTGATGAAACATACCATAATTTTTTTGTACGTTTACCATTTTAGTGATATAAGTATGGTAAATCTAGACCCAAAAATGTTTAGACCTGAGTTTTGAGGATTAGAGACGTTCAGAACCAATGAACATATTCTGGGTTCATTTTAGGCGTAATTAGAGGTTATTAGTAACGCTTTCATCAAGGAAAAAGCGATCATTTTCACTCCGGCAATAGTAATATTCAAGATTTTACG